>JADRCD010235341.1:0-16129 GCA_019843815.1 Montemys delectorum
GATTTTCTTTTTAACATGTCAGGAGCACAAGCATTTTAATCTAAGTTTGCCGTAAATGCTCAAATTTTCCTTCCAAATTTACCTAGTTAATTATACGTACGTACATGTTATTTTGCTCTTGTAGAGAGCAACTCCATCTGAGATGTGCCTGGCACCTGAGAATTAAACTTTTTTTGACTTAAGAGAATAATCACTCCTGTAAAGAGTCCAGAACCCCATTTTCTTTTTCACATCCAGTCTCAGATATTCTCAATATCCTCCTTCATTTCCAAGCCAGACAATGGGGGAGGGGCTGAGATAGGGACACCCTGGGAGAGTCCTGAGCTTCAGTGTACTACAAAAGCTTTCTCAAAAGGACAGGTGCCTGGGGTTTCTTGGTTTTAGGGATTGGAAAGTGTATTAGTGTCTTGGTTGCTTCCCAAATATTTCATATTATTCTATATGTGGCAAATGAACAATGGAAGTCTCCAAAACAATTTCAGTCTAACAAATAAGTTCTGGCTACATCAACTCAGTGCATGGAGTTGGTTTCTGTCTTTCTTTTCCTGCCTTGATGGGTCTGATAAAATCAGAAGCTTCTCTGCTCTTTGGATTTTTAAGTAGGAAAGAAAGACCAGATTAAGGCCTAGATGCCTCTCCCTGGGCCCACTGAACCCGAACCAAGTGGCTATAGGTCACAGGAACAAGGGACCCATTGTCGTCTTCATTAAGCAAACCCACCATGCCGATGAAAGGGAAGCATTTAAAAGGTAAAATAATTCACTAGACTTTGGATGTGTTTCTCTTTAATTAGTCTGATGAGTCCCGAGTCTGAGGACTTGTCAAACACCTGGTATTAACCCTGTGCTGCCGACCTTCAGTCAGGAAAACTCAAGGATGGGTGGGGGGATTAGCTGAATGAGAGCCCCCTTTTGTGAGCCTGTGTTCCAGATGAAAAGAATCATTACCACAATGATACTCTAATTCTACTGTCATTAGGATATGTCCTGGGTTAACAGTGGTGCAGGGAGCCTAGCTTTTAGACAACATGACCCAGGATAGGGAAGAAGGGAAGCCTGGGAGATGGTTAACCCTTTAAGTTCCCAGAGTATAGAACTCAAGCACTTGCTACTGACAAACTATTAGTGCACCCTTCATCACCCAGAAGAGTCATTTGTAGCATTCCTGTTTAGAGTTGAGTACCAACCAGTTCAGCGCCAATGGGCATGCTGTTCCTTGGGGTATGTCAGCCTCTAGGAGACCAGTGACCAACCAGCAGGACTTCAGCATTAATAATACCAAGGTGACAATACAAGAGCTAAGACACTGGCTATAAAGCAATGTGTTCACAAAACAGTGGAGCTTTTTCACCAAAAGCCTGATTTGTGAGTCTCATAGCCTGGAGTTGAATCCCAGCCTCATAATTCATATCCATGGCTTTGAGTGAACATGTTTAAGCTTTGTATTTCTTATCTGTTAAATGGAAGTAATGATTGGAAGGTCACTGTGGCTCAGGTCTTTATAGCTGGACATGGTGGTGCAGGCCTTTAACCCCAGCACTTGGGAGGCAGAGCTAGGTAGCTTCTCTGAGTTTGACGCCATCCTGGTCTATATAGCCCTGAACCCTGAGTTGCAGGACTATATAGGGAGATTCCATCTCAAACAAACAAATAATTGCTCCCCCATCACCAATAAAGGAAACAAATAGCTGCATCTCAGAGCACAGAGCTGTTAGGAGGCAAAGTGGGTATTTGCTGATTTATTTCTAACGCTAGATATCACAAAGGAAATGGTGATGTAGTTGCTAAGTCTTTTGTGTGCACATCCATATTACACATATGTGGGCACTTACATATGGAGGCCTGAGGTTTGACACAAGGACTTTCCCTCACCTCAGTCTACCTGGTCAGCTAGCCAGTGGGGGGTCCTGTCTTTACCTTATATAAAGCAGACCGCTATGTTTGCCTGGCCTTTACATGGGCGTTGGACATTATGAACTCAAGTCCTCAAGTTCACGTAGTAAGCAATTTACCCACTGAACCATTTCCCCAACCCCCAAGCTGAAGTCTCACTAAGGTGAGGGTACACATTCCTGAAATTACTAGACACTCAGCCATTCCTGCCTGTGTTATGCAGAACCTCCTGACCAAGCCTGGAGTTAGATGTCTGGAGTTAGATATTCGTAATTTCTGTGGACTCTAGATAAATGTATCTGAAGAAGACTGGCTATCAATAGACTTCTTTGTTCTCCAAGCCTGCCTGTCTGCTTCTAAGTACAAGCTCCTCAAAACTGTTTTGGAATAAATGCCCAATAAGACACATTTTTCTAATAAGGGTGGTATGTTTTGTGTTGGTGACATTTGGAGAGCTCAAATGATAATGTTAGAAAAAGTCTCTGAATATTTTCAGGACTTTATTCTTCAGAACAATGAACCACAATGCCCCAAATGGGGTCATGGATTTCAGCGAGAATAAATCCAATCCTGTTGACATCTTTGAAAAACTGTATCTGCCCCAGACTTCAGTTGGCACTGAGATTTCAAAAAAAGATTTTATTTCACATATTCTCTTCATACATATAAATGGATTTACATGTAAGAGAAGAATGTGAACTATTTGAAAGAATAGCACTATTTATATTTAAACTATTCTTATTCTTTATGGTGATTCTTTTTGGTCTGTGTTGAACAATAGCCTAGAGAAACCACAATTTCAACTATTGTAAAATAAATCGGTCTTGAATTTTACACTTCAAGGGTGTGGATTTTTCATGAGGCATAACAAAAAGATTGTATTGAGGGGATTGATATTGCTAACAAATAAGAATGAAGATCCAGTGTTGCTGTGGGATGAGGCAAGTGTAGCCAGGGAATTGTCTGCAGTTTGCCTCCAAACCCATATCTTGTCTTTCTGTCTCCCTCTCTCCAAAATACACACTAGCTACATCCTAGGTAAAGATGTGATTCTACAGCCCCCCAATCAAACCATTATGCAACATTTCTAATCCAGTAGTGGGGATTTTTATTAAGTAGGGTCATTATTTTTATTTTTAAGCCCTTCCTATGATTAATTTACAATCCATACATGGAGAGGGGGTTGGAGTATGCTAAGTCACTTGATTTTGAACTCTGAAGGTAGTTAAATCCAGGAGCTGCTTAATTTCTGTGACCATTGTAAAGATGACATTGTATTGCTATGAATTTTAATTAAAATAGCAGACTTTGTTTAATCCCTTTATTAAAGAAAAAAAAGTCTCCCACGATACAAGTAAAAAAGTTTGTGTAAGACAGCAGTTAATTTTTGAGTTCTTTGAATAGCTTGTCTTCCGTGCAAGTGCCATAAGCTAAGTCCAACACAATCACTTACTCCCCAAACAGACAGTTTCCCTCCTACTTCATGCAAAAAAGTAGAGCCCCAAATTTGTTTTTAAGTATAATTAGGGCCCTAAAATGTGTGGTTGTTCTCTCAAAACTCTATCACTGAGCTTTTTTTTTTTTTTTTTTTTTTTTTTTGCAATACAAGTTAATTAACTGGATTTAGATATTTGCAAGACGATATATTTAATGGGATTACCGCTCATATAATGTTCTCAGTGACTGATTTGGAGTCTAAGCTCACAGGACTGGGGCTGAATTTCCAGCTCTTTGAGAGTTAATGTTGTGTTAAGGAAAAGTACAATCTGACCCTCATTGTTTATGAATAGGTAAGTTATTCCCGTGAAATGGAGCTGAGCCCTACAAGGGCTGTGGCCTGGCAGATGCGTGATCTGGAGGGTGCAGACCATCACATTCCAGCAGCTGCCCCAGGTAGCTGGAACCCCACACCTGAACTCCTCACAAGTTCAAGGCAATTGTGTCTCAGTCAAAATAGAATGGCCCATTATTCACAGTCTGTCTCCCAAGTGGGATCAATCAGATGCTCCAGCTTCCAGGCTTAAAAGATAAACACTCGTGTTTTGGTTGGTTGAGAGTTAAAAATGGAAGCAGACAGCACTGCCCTGCGCCCTTAGACTGGGCCATTGTGAGCATGGAATGCTCTAAATCCATCTTTCAATGTGGGCGTTCAAAATATTTGTGATTATTTTATTAGACAGGATGGAAAGATAAGGGCTAGTAATACCCTTGGAAGGGAGGCCAGTGTAGAAATGAGAGCTGTAAGAAAGAGAGAAAAAGAGAAAGGAAGAAAAGAAACAGAAATGGAAGGAGGGAGGGGAGGGGAGGGGCCTTTCTATTCTTAGCTATGTCCCCCTCCCCGCCCCCCGCCTTTCTCTGTGTTTTTTTTTTTTAAAGCAAATATATTTTGGCCCATCAGCTGGATATACTCTACTGTCTCCTCAGTTGTTGAACATATTATTAATGACTATAACTTCAATCTTTCTCTTCAGAGAACTGTTGTAAAAAGGACATTTTAACTAAAATGTTGAAATTTGTGTTAAATGTATAAATATTAGCTCAGTCAGACCACTATTAAGAAGAAGTTTAAGTTCTCACTCAGTTGGAAGGCTAGATCTTGGCACGTAGTTCTTCATTTCCGTTGTGAATGAAACACTTTGCACTTGACCTAACAAGGTCATTTTGAGAATATGCCTTTAACTCAGTCATCACTGGAAACCATCGAGCACAGGATGGCATTAGAAGCACTGGTTCTCACCCTTCCTAACACTGCAACCCTTTAACTCAGTTCCTCATGCTGTGGTGACCCCCAACCACAAAATTATCCTTGTTGCTGCTTCCTAACTGTAATTTTGCTGCTTTAGGCATCACAGTGTAAATATCTGTGTTTTCTAATGGCCTTAGGTGACCCCTTTAAAGGGTCATTAGATCCCACCCCAAAGGCATTGTGACTCACAAGTTGAAACCACTGCATTAGAAGAAAGTTTACTCTAATTTACTCAGCAGTTTAGTGAGGGTTGAGATCTTGACGTCTTTTGGTTGATAGGCTACCCCAGCTTGTCTGCATCTTCATGTGTGTCCAGCTCTGAAGAGTCAAGGGTTCCTTTTATTGCTTGATTGAACTTTGTGTGGCCATCACTCGGTTTCCTACAATAGGCTTATTGGCCATAACCACAGTATGATGTCAAAACACTGGTACAGATGCCTGGGAGATAGCTCAGTCTATAAACGATTTGGCTTCCATGAAATCATAAGAATCTGGGTTTGATCTTCAGAACCTATGTGATGAAGAGCAGAGGGCTTATAATCCCAGCACTAGGCAGGTAGGGATGGGTGTATCCATGGGGATAGCTGGCCAGCTAACCCAGCCCTGCTGGGTGAATTCCGGGTCAGTGAGATGCTCTATCTCAAAAACATTCCTTAGTGAATATGTCCTGATAAATGATACTCAAGGTCTTCTGGCCTCCATGTGTACATGTATAGGTACCAGTATTAATATGCACAGGAGCACAAGTACTTTCACACAAATATTGTTATATTACTTTTAATTCTAGTAAAAATGCTAAAATCCTAGTGGTTTACATAACCGCACGTGGATGTTGTTTTAAGATTGGAAATGTGGTAGCAGTCATCAAAAGTGGGATACAGGATCATTCCTTCTGCAAAGGGGCCTTCCCTCCTTAGCCCTTACTTGTGGCAACCACTGCTTTGCTTTCAATCTCTATAATATGGTGTGTTTGGGAATGCTATGCAAGCAGAATCCTAAAATGTCAGCCTCTGCCAATGGCTCTTAAGCTCTTATCATTCCTTGATACAAACCCAAGATGTTTGTAGCAATCAATCAGTTGTCAGTGTCTCTCTTATGTCTCTGCAGTATTTATTCTCTGTCTGGGCAGATCCTAGCTGCTTATTCATTCACTTATTGGAGAATATTTGTTTTTTCCAGTTTCAGTCTACTACAAATGCAGGTTCCACAAGTATCCACATACAAGTTTTATGTATATTCTTTTCTTAGATAAAAACAGACAACCCCCCCCCAAAAAAAAAAACCCAAAAAACAAAACAAAACAAAACAAAATCCTGACCGGGTAGTGGTGGCGCACACCTTTATTCCCAGCACTTGGGAGGCAGAGGCAGGTGGATTTCTGAGTTCAAGGCCATCCTGGTCTACAGAATGAGTTCCAGGTCAGCCAGGGCTATACAGAGAATCCCTGTCTTGAAACATCAACAAACAAAGAAACAACCACAAATAAAACAAAACAAACAACTCCAGCTGCTTTGTGGCATGATGGCATTGCTCTCTGCTTTCAGCAGCAGCATGGAGAAGCTTGGCCCTTCATCCTGTGAGTTGTTTCTGTAAGCGCACAATAGTATCCACACCTTTGATTTGTGTTAACTTAACACCCGACAGTGCTGTGTTGTTTTCATGCTTTTACTCCACATGTTCCTTTCCTTTCCTTCCCTTCTTCCCTCCCTTCTTTCTTTTTCCTACAGAGTACCTGCTCAATTTTTGCCAGCTTTCTGAGGTTAGTGAAATGGGCCAGTGGGTACAGGCACTTTTCACACAGGCTTGGCAAGCTCAGTTCCATCCCTGGAAATCATGTAGGGGTCAAAGGAGAGAGCAACTCCACAAAATTGTTCTCAGACTCTCTCTCTCTCTCTCTCTCTCTCTCTCTCTCTCTCTCTCTCTCTCCCTCCCTCTCTCTCATCTCCTCCCAACCCTTGTGTCTTTCTCTCTCCCTCTCCCTTCTCCCTCCCCCTCCCTTTCCTTTTCTCTCTCTGTCACACACTTAATAAGTAAGTAGAAAATTCTTGCTAGGTTTCTAACAGTGTTGTCTGCTTAATCCATTGAATGCTTTTGAGGCATTCTGAACCCAAGTCTTCTACATATTGTCCATATTGTCCTAGTCTACATTTTTCCTTAAAAAGAAAAAAATCATCTTAGGTGATATTTTTCATAGGAAACTTTCTTAACTTGGTTTATCTTTGTTAAAAAAAAAAAATGGATAATACACTTAAGAACATGTCTGAGAACACTTTACCCAATCCTAAATCAAAATGTTTTCTTTTGAAAGTTGTATATCGTTTTAGATCTATACCTCACTGTTAGTTTTTTGCTTAAAGCATGACTTGTAGTTGAAGCTTGCTTTGTTGATGTTTTTAGCTTATGTCCCTATTTGACAAGATGTCAGTCCTTCACCCAGATTCCTCCTGTGGCTTTGGTTGAACATTGGTGGTCATCCTTATGTGGGGCTTTGCTGATGGGTGGTTAGTTGGTTTCATCCGCACTAGACCTCATGAGGGCAGAGTCCAATCCCCCCACTGCCCCCACCCCCCGCTTTCCTGTTTTACTCTCCATTATCTGCCCAGTATTTACCAGAAATTGTTTGCCTATTTCTGAAGTGCTAGGATCACAGTCATGTGCTGCCATGTCTTCCTTTATGTGCTTACCAGGGATCTGAACTTGGGTCCTGATGCTTGGTCAGCAAGTGGCTTACAACTCAGGATGGCCTCAGCATGGTTGGACTTGTAACTATAATATAAATACATGTTCCTGGGAGGAATGCTTCCAGGTTCTATAGTGTATTAGTTATTTCTTCACCATGCGACCTCATACCTGAAAGAAAATGGTTAAGGGAAGTTAAGGGGTTTTGTTCCACTATTGCATGTAATTAAAAACAAAAAACAAACAAAACAAACCCGCTTGGTCCGTCTAGGCTCTGGGACCAGCAGCAGCCTGCCTGTTAGCCAACATCTCTCCCATAAATGCCAGGAGCACCCTCCTAGCTATGCTCCAAGAACAGCCTCCGCCATGTTGCCGGCCATGCCTCCCCCGCTGCCCACTGTTCCAGCAGGCCCTGCCAAGCTGCTCAGTGCTGCCCCTCCTGTGAATGGCCAGAGCCATCACTTGTGCTCCACTGACTGATATTTATCATAGAATTTGATAAATACTGAGCCCAACATTCATTTCCAGAAAGTGGCATATTGTAATTACTTCAAATATACTCTGGGAATGCTGGAATTTAAGTAGGACATTCTAAAGCTTAATAATGTGCCCAATTCATAGAAAATCTCCATATGTCTTGATGAATTACTGCCAATTTTATTCAATTGAGTATTGTAGCATAGTATTGAGGTCAGGTACTGCTGTGAGCTAACAAGCAAGCAAGAGGGAGGAAGGAAGACCTAAAAGTCTTCCTCTGCTAATCAGATGATTTCCACCCATTCTCTTATCCATTTTATATAACAACTGTTATATAACATATAATATATAAGATGTCTGATAAAGCTTTTAAGTGAAGGAGCCAAGACAGATGGAGGAATTTTCTAGGGGGCAAACTGTGGGTCAGTACCTATGGGATATTAAGATTCTTTCTTTTTTATCTCATATTGTGATAACCAAGACTTCTCCCCTAGCACCCTCTGGCACCTTTTTTCCTCACCCTTCTCTCTCAATAGCGTTCTGTTGAAGGAAGCTAGACTGAGATGCTGATTTTTGAATAACACCCTGGTGATTCTGATCTAATAGGATCTCCTGGAATAACCTATGATCTAATCAGATGTTTAATTGGGCTAACCTATGTCTAATCAGATGTTTAATTAGGCCAACCTAGGGTTTTATCAGATGTTTATGTCTATAAGTCTAGCATTTAGCTAGTGTGGTCCTAAAGTGTTCTTTAGGTCAATGTGACAAAGACAGTGTTTATCAGGTAGAAAGCATTACTGGACTACAAAGCTGATGGATGTTTTGCCTTTTTTCAAGTGTGTAATTCATAGGAGTGGTATCACTCTCAAATCCTATGGGATTTGTATCCCATTGTGGGACTCACTGAAGGGATAAAATGGGGGAAGGTGGCATCTATTTGAAGACCAGTGGGGTATGCACAATGGCTAGGAGGATTCTAGAAAACAGAAGAAAAACCTGGAGAGGAGCCCTTTGGTGGGAGACAAAACACTGTAAACTGTCTAAAGCACGACTAACACTCCAGTCACAGAGAAAGAAGGGAATATGGGATAGAAAGGGAATTTTGGACCAAATTACAAATGCTGTGAGTAGCAAATAGTTAATTTTCAATAGTTAATTTTCTAGGAATAGTGAAATGTATTGGCTATTTTTGACAAAAACAAAAGAAGAGAAAAAGAAAAGAAAAGAATTAGGTCAGATTTTCTACTTGGCAAATGGAATTGACACAGTTCCAGAAGTGGATTCCTGAGGTAAGCAGGCTTCTCCTCATGATGGATGCAGACTCAGGACAATTTTGTGGGGGAGGAGAAAGAATTATAGACAGAACTTGGGTCTTAATGCCCCTGATCATAATTTGAATGAATGAAAAATGTTTTTTAAAATATATTTGTATTTGTTCAAAATCCTTATCCACACAATGTTTGGAACAACAGGAAAAGAAGTATTTGTAGTTAAATGTCATTACTGCATGTTTAGAAAACTTATAAATAAACATAAAAGTTCAAAGACCTTGCAGTTAATACTATAATGTATCCAGAGTCTTGGGGAAAGAACAGCTTCCATCTATTTTCTCATTTCAGTGTTCCTCATCAGGGTAGGCTTGGCCACTCATCCCAGTATTCTAATTAAATAATTGAATAAGGATGAGAAGCAGAGATCAACTTGCTCTCTCTCTTTCTCTCTTCCTCCCTCCCTCCCTCCCTCCCTCTCCCTCCTTTCTCTGTGTTTGCTGTGTGTATCTGTCTGTCTCTGCCTGTCTGTCTGTCTATCTCTGTGTCTACATGTATGTCCTTGTCTTCATCTCTCTCTCTTTGTGTGTTTGTCTCTGTCTCTCTCTGTCTCTGACTGTGTGTGTATCAGTCTCTGTCTGTCTCTGTCTCTTTCTCACAAATACATATACAATGAGAAAGAGAAAAGGCAGCTTATAGGTAAGTATTTGAGGTTAGTGGAATGAGAATGTCTCCCCTAGGCTTGGGTATTTGAACACTTAGCCTCAGTGGTGGCACTGTCTGGCGGAGATTATGAGAGGTGAAATCTTTTTTTTTTTTTTTTTTTTTTTTTTACGATTTATTTGATCTCAGTACAGATGGTTGTGAGCTACCATGTGGTTGCTGGGATTTGAACTCAGGACCTCTGGAAGAGCAGTTAGTGCTCTTACCCACTGAGCCATCTCAACAGCCCTGAGAGGTGAAATCTTACTGAAGGAAGTTTGTCACCTGGGGCTGAGCTCCCTCTAAATCCTTCCATGCCCCCTTCTCAGTTTTCCGATTCACTGCCTTGTTGTTCACTAATTGTTATTGTTTCCTATTTGTAAGTTTAAGATATGATTGCTCAGCCTTTCTCTGCTGTCAGGCCTCTCTGCCTTTATGGACTTTGCCTTACAAATCATAAAATCTGCTATTCTATAAGAACAAAGGGGCCCACCACAAATTCATTTTATGGTATATACCAACTATGGCAAAAAGCTTTGAGTGAAGAGTCAACCCCTGCCTTTCCAAGGAAGACTCACAGCACACCTCTAAAACGTGAAGAAGTCTACTTCTGAGACAAGGCCAATTTCTGTGGAGAGAAAAAGTGTGCAGTGTTTGCACACACAGATCATACTTCCTTCTTGTAATAAGGAAACAGCTGGCATGCTCCTGGCATGGGCATTGGCATGCTGAAAAGAAGTTCCATCTAAGCCAAGGACACCAAATATAGAATTTTTCTTGTGACACAAAATACAAATGATTATTGAAATTTAAAGGCAAGTGTGCAAAAATTATCTTATTAGAAAAAATGACATAGAAGGAATAGGAGAAAGGAGAGAGGGAGAAAGAAAAAAGGGAAGAGAGGGAGGAGAAGAGGGAGTGGAGGAGGAAGAGAGGAAAGGAAAAAGAAGAAATGGGAGGGATGGAAGGATGGAAAGATGGAAGGATGGACGAGGAGAGGAGGGAGGGGAGGAGTAAGAGAGGTAGGAGGAAGGGAGAGAGGAAAGAAAATTAAGGGGAGGGATGGGAGGAGGGAGAGAGGGAAGGAAAAAGAAGAGTGGGAGGGATAGAGGAGGAAAGGAGGGAGGGGAGCAGTAAGAGAGAACGAGGGGAGGAAGGAGGGAGTGAGGGAGGGAAGGAAAAGGAAGAGGAGAGGGAGGCACCTTTGGCTCCTGCATGTCTATAAGCCATGTCTGCCTTCTACCATCGTTCTCAGGCTTGGAGCTGCTTTAATTAGAAGTACAGGATGGTTCCCTGCCAACCTCCTAACTTAAGTAAATTCCAGATCAAAACTTCAAAGAGCCTCAAGTACTGATTACAATATGATTTTAGCCCAGAGTCTTAAACCACTGAGCCTCCCTAGCAGTTAAGAAGATACTGACTCAGACCATCATCAGACATGAAGATTCCTGTTCTTAATTTTAATGGCGCAGGAGGGAGAGGAAGCAACGGTGGGTCCTTTATAAACCAGCACACAAGAGACAAAATAAGCCATTAAAATTCAACACAATACCCTGAATTCCTGTTAAGTCATTTTTGAAAAGAGAAACAGGCATTGGTTACATGAAGATAAGGCCAAGATGCTTAACAGCAGGTAATTGAGATGCGGTGCTGCCAAGGAAGGAGGAAACAGGGCTCTGTCAATGTGACTTGGACTTGGCCTGGGGAAGCATGTAAGGTCCACCCAGCACACATTCTGAGTTGTCCCTCTGTCGCCACTGACTTAAACAAACCCTTTAGTGTCCCTGTGAGTGTGCACCATGAGATGTTAGGAAAGAACAACCCTTCAGTGTATTCATGAGCAAGTGGCCAGGTCACCCCTGCAAGTGAATACTTCACAAAGTAATACCACCAGCCTCTGAGGCTGCCCTGGAGCAGGCACATGTTAACTCCTTCAGGGCAGGCTGAAAAGCTTATATTCAGAGTACATTAATCTGAAAACAAGTGTACTTTTGTGTCTCTGGAGGATCTTTTTCATTGCCATCAATTTAGTACACCGATAGACTGAGATCCTAGTTTCAGTATCAGGTTGCCCCCCAACCCAAGCCCAGACCCCTCCTCAGGCCAAGCTACTTAATTGAGGCTAATCTGAAGAGAAGTGAAACAATGTATTCCCTCCTGATTCATTTCCTCCATCCTGGAGGCTCAGTCACCACTCCAAGCTTCTTGGGAGAGAAAACCAACTGCTGGGCACAATGAACTCAGCTCTATTCACCATATGTTAGTGCCAGGTAAGAGAAACACATATGCACATACATAGGGGTACAGGTACATGTCTGCCTGCACATACATACACATGTTTACACGTGCAAAACTGCTAAATTCATGTTCCTTTGCTCATCCCAATCAGCAAAAGCACAGAAGAGTTCTTCAAGAGTAATCTAACTAAACTGGGGAGAGATGACTTTAGATTGCATGCAATCTGCTTGCTTATAGCCCTGAATAAACTATTGTTACATGCTTTGTGACAAAATTTTATTTAGCTTCAGTGGTTTTTTTCTTTTGGTTCATAAAAATATCTATAATAAAAATTTATGGTTTTGTGTGTGTGTGTGTGTGTGTGTGTGAGAGAGAGAGAGAGAGACAGAGAGAGAGGGGGAAGGAGGGAGGGAGAGAGAGAGGGAGAGAGAGAGGGAGAGAGGGAGAGAGAGAGAGAGAGAGAGAGAGAGAGAGAGAGAGGATGAGAGAATCTCCTATGTATCCCTGTCTGTCCTAGAACATGCTTTGTAGACCAGGCTGCCCTCGGAGTCAGAGCTCTACGTCCCAAGTGCTGGAATGATTAAAGTTGACTGAAGTAACTAAAAAATTAATATTTTACCTGAGTGATACTTTGAGAACTGTATACTTTGTTACTTTGTTGTTAATATCAATATTAAGTAAAATCATTTATGAATTGAACACGTGCCATGAGTTGACCCAGTGCTGAGCACTTTGCCTATATTAACCCTTATTCCCATGAGAACCCAGCTTGTCAGCAAGAAAAATAAAAGGGAACTCAATGACTTTGATTGACCTGCTTAGAGTGCCACAGTTCACTGTTGTCCATGGTGAATGTGGTCATTGGAAGGTAGCTTGTAAAACCTCAGCAAGCCTTCACTACCTATTAACTTTCTAATACATGATTTGAATGAGGGGCCACGGCTTGCTGGTTCCTATTCTGTTGAGTCTTTGTTTTATTCTAAACAAAAAGAAAGGGCTGAAAGGTCTGGGATGCTCAGTGGTTAAGAGCACTCGCTGCCCTTACAGAGGACCAGAACTTGGTTCCAAGGACCCATGTCTTCCAGGTGGCCAGCATGGCTGAAAGAGAGAAAGGGAGTTCCCTGTGGTCTCTCTTTTTAAAAATTAATTACATGTATATATATATATATATATATATATATATATATATTTGTGTGTGTGTGTGTGTACATGTCTATATGTTGCACATACATGTGGGCACCAGAGGACAATCTATAGGAGTTAGTTCTCTCTTTACATTGTAGGTCCATGAAATCAAAGTTATGTTGTCAGATTTAACAGCAAACGCCATGACCACCTCGCCTGACATCTAGGCATTAATCCTGTCCATGGCAGAGCCATCCAGTGACCCAATCACTTCCTCATTATCCTCTGCTTTTTGTTTAGAGTGAAACAGAATAAGAAGAAAGGAAACAATCACATTCAGCACCTCTTTTAGAATCAAGAACTGCCAGCATGATGACACTTGCTGAAGCTTTCAAAGTCACTTCTATACAATGACATGAGGGCACCAAAGGGAGCTGTGCTTGCAGCCACTGATGAAGGGTGGTACCATCCCAGCAAGCCATCAAACATCCCTGCCTTTTCCTTCCTTCCCTTTCTGACAAGTCACTCGGGTGAGTGGTGGGTCATGTAGTCAAAGAGCTGTGCTTGGCTTTGCTCATGAAAACTATTATTTTAGCATCGTTTAGGCAATAACAAAATAGCAGTGTGATGTCAAGAGAGAGAAATGCACAAAAGTACCCAAGAAGAACCAGAAACCAAGATTGCAGCTTCTTGTTCTGAAGGAAAAAAGGATTTAGTTGACACCTTCAATTAGGCATGGGCCATCACAAAGAAGCATGCAGTGTTCGGGGTCCTGACCCAGGCCATTCAACCTGCAGGCTGGCCTGGTGCTGAGCTTGCTGCCTGTGGCTCAGGAAATTTCAGGGCACCATGTTTCCAGTCTCTCAAGTCTTTCCCATGGATACTTTATGTAGTGGCTACTATAAAGGTTGCTCAACTTGATGCTTGTGGTGAGTCTACTCTCAGGTTTACTCACTAACTCACCCCATATAAATTATGGTAATTTATGGCTGTTTTAATGTTAATTACAGTCTGCAAAAGAACATTAGAAATTGGCAGCATGAAACCTGGCAGCTGCTTGGGAAGGCAGCTCACTTGATGACTGTAAGTCTGTTTTCAACAGGTCTAATTGGCAACGTGTATTACACAGTGTTGCATTTAAAGAATGACTTCCGCTGGATATAAATGATCCATTGTTTTACTTAGTCACTAGGTTCCATTTTCAGAGTGCAGCTGAATAGCCAGTAATGACTTCGATAAAGTCCATATTAGAAATCAACTCTTTTACTCCATGTGCATGTGGGCTCTTAGAAACCCAGTGACACCATGCTCTGAGGCCTTTCATGGTTTCATTATTTTGGTGGAGACAGTGGGGCTGAGCACTTCTACTCCAGTCAACTTTAATTATGAATGGATCCAGCGCCCACAGTGGGGTTGGGACAATAAAGAAATTACGGAAGCTTTCCTGGAGGGACCCAAAGGAAGAACCTGATAGATGGGTTGCTGTGAACAATCATGAAAGGCCTAAGCTATGGGAAGTGCTGAGGAGGAAAGCATCCATTGGTACAGCATTGAGGGTAGTGTGACATAGTAGTTACATCCCTTCTTGATCTGAATCTGACAAGCTCCTTCACACACAGGCAAGTACATGCTCTCTGCTTTGCCAAAGTTCCTGATTTTAGGAGTTTAGATGTTATCAGAAAGGCAACTGGGAAACAAGATTTTAAGCTTACTGTATCTCCTGGGGTCTGGACAAGGCTAGTCAGGTGATAGCTGGAAGGTTGGACTTAAAAGAGAAACTGAAGCTGCCTGTCAAGAAGACCAGGTAGGAGGCTGGAGAGGAAAAAACCATCACTTTCTGGAGCAAAAGCCACTGCTGACCAGTTGCTTGATCAGCCTGAGCACATTGGAGGTTCTCAATATATTGAAAGAAAGAACCTACCAGTGGATCTAGTGGTGAATAGATGGGAAGGGTCAACTGTGAATAGATGCTGAATGAGTCATTGCCAAGGTGCCCATATGATCACCTAAAGAAAGAGGACATCAGGTGGCTCTTAGCCTTATTGCTTTGGAAATGTCTACCCATATTCCAAAGGATTACCCAAAGCTCACATTTATGAAGTAGGATCTGTAATATTGAAGGAGTAACTTTTATAGCCCCATGATCTTGGCAATGGACAAACATCTCAGATTCCCAAGAAGAAAGTGGTGGCTCTATTATGAAATTAATTTTCCACTGATCCAGGTCCAGAGGCTGTTTGAAAGATAAGTGTTGATGGATGTATGAAGATTTCCATCCAGCCTTATAAAACATAAGCTCCATAACTCTGCAAGTAGAAATAGAGCCTTTCTGGCAAAAATGTTAATACAGTGCCTTGGTGTTATTGGGTGATTGCTTTTCAACACCTGGGACAAGTTTTAAATTTACAATTTCTATTTATATTTTCCCCTTGAATATCATGAAACTCCCAGGCATCTTATAAAATTTAGAATAGGTCTGTGCTGCTGAGGTCATAACTCGATTAATCATACAGAAAGCACAAGCCCTGGCACATCACAATTACAGAGGGATCATGTCGCAAATGATCCAGGCACCTGAACTGAGGAATGGTCGGAATCTCAAAAGGGGTTCTGCAATTAAAAAATGCAAGGAATGAATCTAGAGGCTGGTACCAAAAGGCTATGTAGGTCCATGAGACCAAAAAGGCACTAGGAAGTGAGCATTGAGGAGAGGCTGATGAGAGAGGCAGAGGCCCATAGCTCTGTTTTCAGTGCATCAGGCAAGTAGAAGGAGAAGCAGCAGAACAGAGAATAGACACAACAGACACACCAGGAAGAGGAAAGTAGAAGGCCTTACAGCATCAAGAAAATCATTCTGTCTCCCTGTCCTTCCAACGAGAGAATCCAAAATTGGTTCTGGAATCAGCCCAGAGGTCCCTTCCAAAAGCTGCTTTCATTTCGTCAGGACACACATCTTGGGGCCCTACCCTGATTTGAAACTCTATGCATATACCACTGGC
>JADRCD010235341.1:16229-40387 GCA_019843815.1 Montemys delectorum
TCTCTCTCTTTCTCTCATACATTTGAGAGATACTAGAAACCTGTGGGCTATTAAGGCATAAACATCAATTTAAGAGACATATGCAGGAATTTGGGACTATCTTTTGTTTTCTGAAACTGGTTTAAGATCAAGTATAATCTCACTGTGATAGGCAGCCTTGTAGCCATGTTCCAAAGACACCTCTACCTTTGACTCTTCATAATGTACCTTTGTAGATATATTACCTCACATAACAAAAGGCAGAAGTGGGGGATCAAGTGATCAATGACATGGTGACCTAGAAATCTTCATATGTCATATTAGTGGGCACATGACAGTTGTGGAAATACCTGGGTGGGAAGACCAGGCCTTGTATGTTTTGCAAGAGAATGAGTGTTCTCAGAATAAATCCTCAAAGGAAGCTAATAGTATGATTAGAGTTCTCTACTCCTTCCAGCTAGCTGTTCTTTATGCCCATTAACTTGGCTTTCTCATTTGTAAAACATTGATATCAATATAACATAATAAGGAGAGATGGCTCAGTAGTTAAGAGCACTGACTGTTCTTCCAGAGAACCCAGGTTCAATTCCCAGCATAGCAGCTCAAAGTTATCTATAACCCCAGGATCCAACACTGTCATATGGAACACTGATGCATATAAAATAAAAAATAAATAAATTTAAAAATATATAACATAGTAATATTAATATCATATTATTATGATTAATTATCCTGCCTTTGACCTTAAATACCATAATTTAAACTTCTTAGTTCCAGACATGACACATGCTAGACACTTGAAAAAATGGCAGCTGTGGTGTTCACTGTAGAAAGACACTATTATAAAGAAAACAATCTTTGAAGCCAGGGTCCTCGTTGAAGTATCGACTAGATAAAAATGAAAGATGCTGCCCATTGAACAAAGCCTACTCCACTCTTGTAATTTCCACAGACTGACTGGACCCTGTGTGAGATGAAAATAACTCCAAAAGGGGGGCAGGAAGA
This sequence comes from Montemys delectorum, assembly GCA_019843815.1. Lineage (NCBI taxonomy): Eukaryota > Metazoa > Chordata > Mammalia > Rodentia > Muridae > Montemys > Montemys delectorum. The sequence continues at coordinate 17,214 of JADRCD010235341.1, forward strand.
CTGAGGCCCACAGAACTATGGTTCTTTCTATAACACAGACTCCCTCAAGGCTGAAGAGCTAGCTCATTGGGTCACATGCTAGCCTTATAAGAATGAGTACCTCAGCTTGATCCCAGGAACCTAGATAAAAAGCAGTGTGCAGTGGTGAACACTTGTAATTCCAGAGATGGTAAGATGGGAGGCAGAGACTGGTGGATCTCTAGAGTTTGCTAGCCAGCTAGTCTAGCCTACTTGGTGAAGCTTTGAGAGATCCTGTCTCAAACAAACAAAAGATAGAAGGTTCCTGAAGAAGAACACCTGAGGTTGAACTCTAATCTCTCACACGTATGCATATGTACACATGTATCCATACAAACATGAATATACATGGACAGACACACACACACACACACACACACACACACACACACACAGACACACTCACATTGAATGCTCTCGCTATCAATACAAATCCAGGCATCTTATACAACTATAGGCAGATGCTACTGCTCTCCAGGGTTCAGTTATTTGTGGCCTTTGTCATATATAAAAAAGAATCTGAGTCTGAGTGCGTGTTGGCCATTCCATAAAGAGGGTTTGGGAAGTCAGACCACAGAGAGAAGCCACCCAGTGTGTTTGATATCTGACAGCTGTTCATGGGGTACATGGTAATGGGACCAGTGGTAGATTTGGAGGTACGAGGGGGAAATGGACACAATCTCTGAGCCCAGAACCACTCAGCAGATATCACTGCCATTGCTTATGCTTGATCAACCTGTCAGACCTTTAGCCTTGCCACTTCTTACCTGCAGACTCATAATATCAAGGAGTAGGTGGAAATGTTGGCACTGTGCTGGTCTGGGCCTGATAGCACTCAAGTAGCCACACCTTGCAAATGCCTCTGGGATCACATAACTGTTATGAACTCATGTATGAGTCAAGTGGCAATGTCAGTGGCTCTCAACAGCCTGAGTCAAGACCTGAATGACTCTAGTCATTCACTCATTCATTGCATGAGTCTAATCTGAGAAGCTTTAAATGACCCCATGTGTAAAAGAAGAGAGAGAAGAGGAGGAGCAGGACCAAAATGAGCAAGAGAGAGAAGAGGAAGAGGAAAAAGGAGGAGAGGAAAGGTCAAAGAAGGAGAGACAGAAAAGGAAGAGAAAGGAAGGAGAAATAGGCCAGAGAAGTAGGGAAGCAGGCCCTGGAGCTTAGTATAGTCTTACACATTGCTACTCAGTGTTAGCTCAGAAGTCAGCGTCTATCTTGTTCCCTGAGTTCATTTCCGTCATCTGCTTTATTTCATCAAAGGTGGTTTCCTCCTGGTGTTTTTATTCCTCTTGGTGTTCTTATCTGGAGTTATGCTTTTCAGTCTTGGTTCAGGCAGGAGAAGGGTTAATAAAGTCAGATAGCAGTAATTAATTGTCTACTGAATGGAAGACACAAGTAACCACACAGTAGATACATTGTAGGTGACTTGTCACCAACAAGAGTGGACTGTTTAGTAACCACACAGTAGATACATTGTGGATGAGTCATCACCAATAAGAGTGGACTGTTTTGTAACCACATAACAGATACATTGTAAATGTCTCATCAACAAGAAGAGTGGACTGTTTTTAACCCTCCTTGTTTAGATAATTAACCTGAGGAGTCTAAATCAATTATTCAAAATTACAAGTCAGTTAAATGCTGCTGGGGTGGGGGGAACTGGGAGATGTACAGATGGTAAAGTGCCTTGGGAGCCATGTGGGAGAGTCTGATTTCTCATCAGAAGGAGGTGACTGACTGGAGGAAGAACATTAGGATGGGGAGGTCCTTCATTTGTGATCAACATATTGCAGCAAGTTGACAGAGAGTCAAAAATGATAGGTCAGTGTAATGTGCACCCATGGAGTTCCTTTAGCCTTGATTATCTGACTACTCATTAGTCAGGACCTGGTGGTCCCAGGCAAGTTTAAACCTTCTTTCAGAATTGTCAGTTCTGTGAGAGTACAAACAGCCTCTCAAGTTTTTCCACTCCTCAAAAAAACATAGATGAAGGTTACACACATAGCAGGAGCCAATGGACACTTACTAAACTAACATGTGTTCATTGTTCTTTCTTTTAAATTAAGCCTAAACAGCTGTTATATGTATACCTTACATATAAATCTTGAGAGAAAATGGCCTTATAAATCTCTGTATGAGGACAGTTTCCCCTTTTCATTCACCAAAATAAATCCCTTAGCAAATATGACCTAAAGATGGTTTGGAAACTCCCCAGTCCTTGCAAATAATAAACAAGGGTTTCTGAACATTTATATTAGCCATTTTCATTTTCACACATATGTGTGTGTGTGTGTGTGTGTGTGTTTCACTGAAACTTTAAAACAAACACTGATAAACTGATAAATTCATGCCTATATGTTAAACATCAGAATTTCATCACTATTCCTGACGGGTTCAATTTTCTCATTCATAACACAAAAGATTCACTCTGTTGCCTCAACACTCAGTTTCCCCAACCAGGGGTATGAGCATGCCAGCATTCTGATGGCTCTTCCATATACTAAATGCTGTTCTAAGCACTTTCCTCAATATCTGACCAGCACTCCATGACCTGGTGGATTATAAACTGCAAATGATGTTTAGACTATGGGATCCAATTTCTGGACAGCTTTATCATCCCAAATGATTATTTATCAATGTGATTCAACTTACCTATACTCCAAACTACTCTGTTAAAAAAAAAATTTGGAAATTTGTGGTGAATTCCAAAGTTCATGAAATAGCTCTTTCAGTATATTGCTTATCTGGAAGCATGAGACCAGAGTTTGATCCCTAGAACCCACATAAAAAGCTAGGTGTAGTGAGAGCTAAGGACGAACACTCAAATATCTCTGGGATTCACTGGCTGCTTAGTTTAAGGTAGATTAAGCTGTAGGCAAGTGTAGACCAGTCTCAAGGAAGGTCGACAGTGTTTCCACAGATGACACCTGAGGCTGTCTTCTGTCCTTCATGTGCATGTTCATATGTGTGCAATACACCTACAAACACGTGCACACACACAAACACAGACATACAAGTACAAAAACAATTAAAGTATAAAACGAGGTGGTAACTAAAATTATTTTAATGAAATTAATGAAAAAACAAAATTAAAACTGGAATTCGCCAGCCTGGTCTACAGAGTGAGTTCCAGGACAGTGAAACCCTGTCTCGAAAAACCAAAAAAAAAAAAAAAGCTGGAATTCATACCCAGGGCAAAAATTTAGTGGTCATAGCTGAGACTCAATCTAAAAGTGCTGAATAGCCGCTGTCAAGGCAAGGTCAACAAATTTTATATCTTCAGAAGTGCTTGAGCTGCTTCATGAAGCAATGTTTTAGACAACAAAACACTTTGAGAACCATGATTACCAATAGAGCCTAGGGGTTTTGCTTTGTCCAAGTCTTAGAGCCAACTTTAGCTTATATTTGGAAAGAATAAACATGGATTGTATTAATGATATTAAATTATGATATCATTAATTATTATTTAGTATTTTAAGTTTATTATTAAGTACTTTAAGGGCATATACATATACATGTATATGTATAAGAGGTTTACTTTAAGTTAGATGAGAGAAAACCAAAGTGTAATAGATTATTAAGACTAGCAGAATAGTTTTAATGTCCAAGGTTCCTTATACCTCTTTATGTTTAAATGCATGTTAAAATTTCCATAATGAGCATATTTTTAAAAACTAGATGAATGGATTATGTGTTTTCTAATTTTATACAAACTATATTTCCCCCCTGTCCATCCTTCTTCACCCCAACTCCTTGTGCTGTTTAATTATCTGGCTGCCATAGTTACACTAATTAGTATTTCCAAAGTCAAACAGAAATAAGAGATATGGTCAGTGTTGAAGAAGAGTAAATACTTCAGCTCCTGAACCGAGAAGAATTTGATAGAATTTCTCCCAAAGTGCTCCATTGGGACAAGAGTAAGGTACACAGCTTTTTGTAGGAAATACCTATCTCAAACCTATCTTTGGGGAAATTTAAGCACAGACATCCATGTGTGAATTACACCTCATACCCCTGTACTTCAGTGTCCTTGGCAAGAGTTAATAAGAACTGACCAGACATACCTTAGGAAAGTGTTCTAGAAGGAAGAGAATGCATGAGATGTGAGGAGGCAGCTCTCTTAAGGCTTGGCTACATTTAAAAATGCAAAAGAGAACATTAGGGACTCCAGAAGAAAGGACCACCCTCCCGTAAGCTTACTCCTTGTGGTGGTGTTGGAAGATACAAGAAAGCTCTACTTCCCCAAGCCTGTCAATGTGACTCTGGTTTGGAACTAAGATCCTGGCTGATGTAATCAAGTTAAAAAGAGGTGGCAGGATGCCCAGTAGCTCAACACTATTTCTAGATGGAAGTATTTCTGTAAGAGATTCACATTTGAGTTGGTGAACTAAGTAGAGCCAGTGGCCCTCCCTACTCAGTGTTTGAAAGGGCAGCACCCAACCCACCGAGTCTCTAGAGAGAAATGGTGGAGGGAGGAGTTTAAATTCTTCCTCTTGGTCTGGCTGTTTGAGTTGAGTTGCTTTCCCCTGCTCTTGTAGTACCAGTGTCCTTGAATTGTGAGCCTTTGGACTCACACTGGAGCCTATACTCTGCTTTCCGAGAACCACAGTTTTGCCAGGAACTACAGTTTGATCTTTGAACTTCTCAGCATCTGAAAGGACCATGTGAGCAAATTTCTAACAATAAATCTTTGTGTGTGCCTGTCTGATTGGTTCAGTTTTTCTGGAGGACGATCAGTAGATTAGGATGGACCTAAGTTTATAAAAGGGCTAGCTGGACTCCAACATATACAACCAGAGAGGTTACACTGGGGATGATAGTCTGCAGAGTAGAGAGAGGAGTGGTGACTCTAAAATTTAAGTTAATTAATTAATTAATTAATTAAAACAAACAGTAGTAGCTACCAGTATCTAGGAAAGAGACATGTACTGGGTTCTCTAAGAGCTCTTCAGGAGGAACCAAACTCGCCAACATTTTCTTGTGAATCATGAGAGAATAGTTGTCTGTTGTTTATAGCCACCCAATTGTCTTCATTGTTATAACAATCCCAGAAAACAAGGGCTTAACCTGCTTTCTTGTGTGTTTCTAGAAAGCAAGTGCTCTCTATACTTTTGCCATAGGAGAGCCCATTGATGCTGAAGAGTAAGGAAATGTGGACTGGGCCTATTTGAGGCAGCGTAAGTGCCCCACCCTGGCCATCTTAGTGAAGTCTTTCTGCAGCCAGCTTCTGTAGCAGAGCCAGGCTGGATTCTGAGGCAGGTATGAAGAACCAACCCCCTGTAGAATCAAAAGGTGCTGGTGAGTGGTGAGGGACTTGGCCCCACCCTGGAAGGAAGTTCGATTTGCAAATCAGACTTCTGGAGCTGTCTCTAAAGAGGCCTGGGGTGGGCAGCCAAGAGTCTGCAAGTTTCCAAAAGTGTCAGCTGTTCCTGCCTACAGTGGCTGGGCATCCAGGTGCTTCTAGAAACAACAGCCAGGTGGGTTGGAGGAGAAGGCAAGCTGGCATCCATTTAAAGACACGACTCCCTATTTTTGCTTCCTCGTTGTTAGAGTTTTTGTTGTTGTTTTCTTGAGATCAGACTGAGCATAACTAAAATGGACAAGATGACAGTGGTTCTAATTTAATCCTCTGCACTCTGTGAGATCTTGTGCTGTTTTACTTTTTAAAGTATATATATATATATATATATATATATATATATATATATATATATATCTCCAGAGCTCTTCAGGAGGAACCAAACTCCAGAAAGACAGAAAACCTCAAGGGCCTGAGCAGAGGAATCAGGCACTCTCCAAAAGGCTGAGCGTCTTCCTTTCTAATCTGTCAGCAACAACATATGTACGACTGACAGTTGGAGTCATCTTAGAGCTGGCAACACAGGACTGTTAGGAGGTTTAAATTTGTGTTTAATCATTGTTAGCGGTGTTTTAGCAAATCATGTAAGGTACAATATGTGCTTTTCTGCTGTTTTGGAAAGGAGATGTTTTAAAGTCAGAAATATTTGACTGTAAACATATTTTTCACTGAACCCTATTTTCCCTTCTACATAGAAGAAAAGCTAAAGCTTACCTAAGCATGGTGAGAAACCCAGTTAATCACTGCTTTAGGATTAGGGGGGATACATTCTTCAAAAATAGTTTATGAAAGTTTTAATTACACACATAATCATCAAATGTTCAGTAATTGCTGCATATTGATTCTGCTTTTTTTCTGGAAATGCTAAAACTATTTCAATATACACAGAATCAATAAACATAATTAAAAAATGAGCTCATCAAAACAGTAATTAAATGTACTTAACAGCTTTTGTGGCTTTCCCCCATATGGTTACTGTGGGAGTGTGAATCTGGCGTGCAAGATAAATGTAACAAAATGAGGTAAAACCTCAGAAGAGATTACTGTCGAATCGTAACACAATAAAGCCCAGCTCTACAGCAAGTCTCACTAAACCAAAAAGTCGACAAAAGGAGTTATTTTGTGCAATTATTATACATTTTGGGCTGTTTTCTATTTATATGAGATTAACACTATTATAGTCTGCCTTTAGACAGAACACTAAAATCCTCCCACATGAAAGAAATTTGGGAAGAGTACCCCCCAGTTATTAATAGGACAGTTCCCCCTTTTAAGATCTTGTTGGCAAAGAACTTGATCCTGACTGGGTGCCACCATAGGCCTTTCAGAAACCAAGTCACGTGACTTTAGAGCCCCAGATCATGTGGCCCTCAGAATTACATTTTCTAAAAATGATGGCTCCCTTTCTTTAGCTCATTTCAGCAGGCCCTGGCTGTGGAAAGGTAAATGAGCCTCTTGTTGTAGGTTCATAGCCCACCATTTACCTGGAAATGGTGGTGTTATCTGAAAGTAAAATCTGTCCAGAGTTTGAGTTGTTCTAGAAATGGACCCTAAGGTGAGGCTGTAGCTGCAAGCAGTTCACGTTGGAGTTCACTCTAGGAAGCCAGGCTAGCTAGGGTGTGAGCTAAGGAAGGAAAAAAATAAAGCCCAGAAATATGTTGTAGCAAACAGGCTGCCACAGCCCAGGCAGAGAACTCCAAGACAGTAGAGTGTACTTTAGGGTCGTCCCACCTCAGGAACAAGGAAGAAGGGGTATTTTCTTCCATTCCCAGTTGGTTTTGTCTGTAGTCCACACTGTAAGGCACCAAAATCCTCATGCTCTGGCTCAGTCTGGGAACAGCTGAGACCTTGCAGAGGACACACTGACACAGAGAGAGTGCCAAAAGTCTGGGGCTACAAGTGGAGGGACCATAGCTTCTCAGAGAGGGCCTGTAGTCGCTTAGTAATACCCTCTACAGCAGAAGCTCTCACTGGGGGGGGGGGGTCACAACCCCTCGGGGGGGTCTCATACCAGATGTCTTGCATATCAGATATTTACAGTTCATAAAAGTAGCAAAATTATAGTGATGAAGTAGCAGCAAAAATAATTTTATGGTTGAGGGTCACCACATCATGTGGGTCACTCCCTCAGTCTCTGTTCCATCATTGTCTCTGCAATTCTTGTAGGCAGGGCAAACTTTGGGTCAAAGTTTTTGTGGGTGGGTTGGTGTACTTATCCCTCCACTGAGAGTCCTGCCTGGCTACAGGAGGTGGCCACTTCAGGCTCTATATCCCCCACTGCTAGGAGGAGACTGCTCACAGTGGGAGAGGATATGTGGAGTCCTGCAGTGACTTGATGTGCTGGAGTAGGTTGGTATCCAGGGGAGCCTCTCCATTCTCAGAGGACGAAGGGAGGAGTTGTGGGATGGGGCTGTGCAGGTAGTGGGATTGGGAAGAGAGGGACAGCTGAAGTCAGGGTGTAAAGTGAATAATAATAAATTAATGGACGATAAAAAAAGGTCACAGCCTTAGGAAGGTTGGGAACCACTGCTCTAGAGGACTCCATGTAGCCCTGAGATCTGTGAGTGTTATCTCACATGGCAGAATTTTGCCAGTGATTAAGGACCTCAAAGTAGGTATGTCATCCTGAACCCTCTGGGTAAGCCCTAGATGCAGTCACAGTTGTCTTCACAGAGGTCGTAGTGCAGGTGGGCTCAAATAGAAGAGGAAATGTTTCTGTGACCTCATAAGTGGGGTTTGACTTGATGTGGTCACAAGCCAAATAAATGCTGTGGCCATTGGAAGTTAGAAGAGATAATGAAGAGGTACCTGGAGCTTCCAGGGAAGGGGAAGCTCCCGTGGTCTTGGTGAAACCCCACCTCTATCCACAAATATGGAGGTTCTAACCTCTACAACCAAGACATACTACACTTCTGTTTTAGATCACCAGAATTATGATAACTTGTTACTGTAGTCACAAGAGAATAAAGTAGAGTTCTGGGAGGAAAAGGTTAGTTCACAAAGGGAGGATAGATATCATTTTGGTAGAAAGAGAAGAGGGAAGTCTACAACTACACACATTATCTCCTCTGGAACTGAAGTCCATTTCCATATCATCTCTGTTCCTTCTCTTGCCATAACTGTACTTTCTGAAAATCTTTGCTCAATCCTTCATCTTTCTCAACAAATACATGCTTAGGTGATAGCCAGACAATGTTCCTTCTTCGGCTGGCATGTCTAAAAGGAATTCATCTTTTGTCTATGCTTTTCTGTGTCTCATCTAAGTAGACACATCTTCTACCATTTCTAGAGCATCCAGATATACACCTGTGTTTGTGATCATGTTTGTGTTTTCATCCACGCCTGAACTCAACTGTTGTAGAATCCCACATAGGTTATGACTGAATGGGACCACTCAACTTTGAACCCATCCATGAGATGTCCCCTAGACTGTGCCGCAACAGCAACAACAACAACAACAACAACAACAACAACAGAGCTCATTGTGTGGCCTCTGTTGGGGCTAATTATAAGGGGCTTATAATTAGATTTGGCTCTTAAAGGTGAAGAAATACTTCTCAATAGAAATAGTATAAGACCAAAGAAGGGAAATACATTAAAAAGTAACATCAGAAAACTCTTGATTATCTGGGACTTGGGACACAGATGGGAATCCATCTTATTCAAAAAAAAAAAAAAATCTGCTGAGTTGTATCAGTTGGTGGGGCAGGGCAGGGGCAAAGCAAAACTGAAAGAGTCCCACATTGCTTTCACAGGAGGAGCTGCATAAAGGAGGAAGAGAGAGTTTGCACATCAGTTGGCTTCTTGGTGCATCATGTGGCCAGATGAGAAGCCTGACTTACGTCTGCAGGCAGATTGGACTGATATTAATATTCATGGAGAGACTGTCTAGAAAGCTGTTTCCTCTGCATTTTTAGCAGCATGGTAGGTCTGGAGGAAGAATCATTTCTTTTGTGTTGAGGATTTTGTGTTGCATTACTTTGGAGCTTTGTGGGGATTAATTTTAAAAGAACATTGTGAGGGAAAATACTAGGCTTGATGCAGGGATGATGCTCCGAATATACAGTGGTTCAGGCCAGAACTGACCTATCATGGTCAGGTGCTAAACTTGTATTAGACTACAGAGAGGGGTGCATGCTTGCATGTGCAGGTGCCGTGTGAGTGTGTGTGTGTGTGTGTGTGTGTGTGTGTGTGTGTGTGGACATGGTAGGGTGTTTAAGGATGTTAGGGGCACTTGGGGGCTATGACTGAGTAAATCAGGATGTCCATAACAGTATGTGTATCTAAATGTGAGGCCTCATTCTCTGAAAAATTAATGAGATTTGAGATTAGAAAGATGGCTTAGTGGTTAAGAGCACATATTGCTCTTGCACAGGACCTGAATTCAATTGCCACCACCCAAATCAGGTAGCTCACAACTACCTGTAACTCTAAGTCTGATGCCTGTGGCTTGTGCAGGCACCTATGCTCATGTGCTTATATCCCCTACACACACACACACACACACACACACACACACACACACACAAGTAAAATTTTTACACAACATGAGATCTATTTATTTAATGCATGTTGCTTGTGTCTACTCTGTGTTAGGGCACATGCCAGCTAAACTCTAAGGTCAGAAGCTGCTACCAACTAAAAAGCAACTGGACATATGTCACTGCTAATTAGTTGAAATGTCCAAGCACTTGTCTTATTTGATGCTTCTTTAGCTGAAGGTGATGAAAGTCCCATGCTATCTACCTTAAGTAAAATTGAAAGAGAGAAGAGATTTCTTAGCTCAAATGACAGAAAGCTAAGATGCTGAGGTTACTGGGTTCGTGGGTTAAGGTATGTGTCATGTATCTGCTTTGCTTACTTCTTTTGGGTGCCTTTCTATTTGCATTTCCTTGATGCAGAACCTTGACAAGGACCTGGGTATAAATGTTTATTAATTCTTAGAGTGCAACAGGAAGCAGACAGGAGAGAAAGGAAGACGGGCAGAGAAGGAAGACAAGCCCACATGCACCAGAGGAAACGAGAAAAACTGCTATGAGTAACTGAGGCTCAGTTCTGGGGGACCCTCTGAGGATATGATGTGCCTAGGATCTCCAGAGAATTTTTCCTGAAATGCAGATGCAGAAGGTTGGAATGTTATCCACAAACCTTTACTGCTTCTGGGATGAGGGTTACTTGGGGCTACTAAGTCTGCCATACATTGCCTGCATGATGCCGTCATGCATGAAACCCAGCATCAGGATGTGAGTGTCCACTCCAGTTACTCTTATAACCTGTAGACTGTAAGAAATTGACAAGGTGTCTCCTAAAGACCTGCTAGGCTGTGCTCCACTCATGATACTGCAGAGGGCTTCAGTGTCATCACAGGCATGGATGGAAAGACCGCTACAAAATCTTCTCCCTGCCATCCACAGTTCATTCATCTGAATCCAAGTGCTATAACTTCAGAATGTCATATCTACGTGTTATACTAAGAGCCATCCCAAATTCTACCTCTCGTTCCACTGTCTTGTGGGTGACATTCCACAGGCCCTTCCTGATCGGGGCCTTGATGGGGAATTTTCTCCAACTGATGATCTAGCAAGATGGGGCTCAAGGAGCTCTGCTCAGCAGCGGCTGTTTGCACTTCTGTGGCTGTGTGTGGGCTCTGAGCTTAACCTTTTAGTTCACCCTCTTTGAAAAACACTTGCTAGCCTGCATTTGCACTGCCCTTCTGTTGGAGTGGGTTTAAATGTCATTTTATGCTGGCATATTTGCTTTGTCTTGGGGAAGAGCAAGGTGAAAATTGCCTTGGTCTGCATCTCCTCCAAGCCTCATTTGTTAGTAGGGGTAACCTGCCTGGCTCTTGGGCCTAATGTGACTCTTCCAGGCTGATTCAATTTTAATGTCAACTTTCTTCTCAGCGACAGTCCCGGTGGGGTCTCAGACACCTCAGCTGAATCTCTTCTCAAGCACTCAGTGCTTATATCTTATAATCTGCTGGGTCCTGAATTCTGACTCTGCGAGCTTGGTTTCCCTTAGAGTCTCTGCTGAGGTCAATTGACTTAGGCTAGTGAGTTATTTGGGTCAACATTTTTTCCCTCACAGAGAAGGCAGACTGAAAGAAGTATATGTTGCCTCTAACTTAGTCTATCTTGACAATCGATTCAAATCTGCTCTGCAATTGGTCTGTGTTGATGAAACATGCTGATATTCTTAAGGCCTAGAAGGTCAGAACAGCTGCTTTCTGCCTCTTTTCCCTGTGAGCCTGATTGAGTTTGAGAAATAGGCTTTCCAGATGGATTGCTGGCCACAGAGCTTCGCCTTGTGGTGGTATGAACGATGCTGATGCTGGGTTTTACCTGCCCCTGGGAACCAATAACCACAAAGGTTTTCCTCTTCTGAGGTGGGGGTTGGGCATGACAGGGCTCAAGGCTTGAGGCTGGGACTCAGTATTAGGACATTCTTGTGACCACATGTGGAGCCAGGTTCCTCTCATTCCACAGTCCATCATGATGGAGGGCACTTCCGCAGAAAACCCTTGAATTAATCTCTTGGTACCCATGCCTTTTCAAACTTGGTTCTGGACTTTTATTAACTTTTACTTCAAACACAATAGTCAAAGGCTCTGAAAACCTACAGAGAGACTTGAGTGAACGCCTTCTCTGTCTTGGAGGGGCTATAATTTATGTCCTGTGAGGACTGGCTTGTGGAAAACGTGTATTCACTTCTATTTTTGTCTTGGCTTTGGGGCGGATCTAATTCTTTATCACCATTCAGCTTATGAAACACCTATTGAAGCAGCTTGCAGTGACCTTCTGCATTCCTGCTGACAGTTGAGAGATAGATAGGCATAAATTAGGAAACAGAAGTTTCCTTTTTGAAAATCAGTGGCTTTTTAACCCTTGGGGGGGGGGAAGTAAGCAACTAAGATCCTTTTTCAAAGGTTTTATCACATTTTCTAATTCATTGTATTGTGCATATGTGTGTATGCATGCACACACATGTACACATTTACCTTTGCCATTGTATATTTTGGAGTTCAGAGGGTAACTTGAAAGAGTAAGATCTCTCTTTCCACCCTATGGGTTCCCAACACTGACCCACTAGCCCAAAGGATTGTAATCTTTCAATTTAAAATGTTTTCTTAAGCCCCTGCATTGTATTTATTGGTATTTCCAGTTGAGTTTTTATGTAATCTAGCATTGGTAAGTCTTTCTTCTATAGGATCAAATGGGACTACTAATAGGGATAATCACTGTCTTGTTAGCTTGCTACACAGTGGAGCTAAGAATTATGTTCAAGGGAATAATGTTTATAGCCACCTGGACCATATGTTGTTTCACAGTGGTAACCTTTGTACCTTAAGCCTCTCTGTGCCTCACTTTCCTAAAATGAATGGATAATAATATACCTGCCTAGAGTGGGAGAGCTGAGCACAAGCTCAGCAGTACAGCACTTGCCTTGTATTTGCACAACTCTTCTCTCCGTCTCCAACACCAAAGTAAACAACAAGAACAACATCTATCAGACCCAATCTGATAGAGCTATTGAGTTAAATACTAATCCAGATTAAGAGCTGAGCTGAGAACAGTGTCTACTGGACAGTGCGTACTAGGTAATTTTTTATTACTATGATTCTTAAGTTGTTTTAATTTTGGTGCGTATATCTGCAGGTGTAATTGTATGCATGCATTTGTGTTAATGTGTGCAAATATACATGTTGTGTTCTTGCATGTGTGTGTGGAAGAGGCCAGAGGGCATCCTTGATCACTGTCCAGCTTATTTTCAAGACAAGGTCTCTTAATGGCCAGGAACATACCCATTAGACAAGGCTGAACCTGTCTTATAAACCCCTGAGAGCTGCCTATCTCCATATCCCCAGTGCTGGGATTACAGAGCAGGATCACCATACCCAGCTCTCTCTGTCTCTTATTCTCGCTCTCTCTCTCTCTCTCTGTCTGACAGTCTCTCTCTCTCTCTCTCTCTCTCTCTCCGTCTCAAAGCGGAATAGAATTCAGATCCTAATGCTTGCAAGACAAGTACTTTACTGACAGACCTATCTTCTCAGCCTTCAAGTTAGTTTTATTATTATTGTAAGTGCTTGTCACTGGAAGCTACAGGTATGCAAAGGCAAATGATACACAATTGGTAATTTAAAAATGTATTTGAATCTTCCAATGTAGGACCTAGGCTTGAAAACACAGTAGTGATCCAGGGAGTCACTATCCTCTTGGCAACCTAGTAGGACAGATAGAGGATGAGCAGAGGAAAATATGATCTTGCTAAGAGGAAGTGGAGTAACTAACTGGATTGAAAGATGTGTGTAGTTAGGTTTCTCTGTGTGGTGACTTGCTGTGGTTTGGTGTAGTTTATTTCCATCTGTCTAAGTTTGAGGAGCTTGGGCCCAAGTTGGTGGTCCTGTAGCAGGCAGGGAGAGTGTGTGTGGCAGGCGATGGATAGTAACACTGTACCCACAGTTAGCAGAGAGGGAGGAGGTGGAGGGAGATACGTGAAAGCTTGTGTTCAACTCACTGTAATCTTTTTAGACAATCTGGTTCTCCAGTCTATGGCAGGGTACAGCCCACATTTAAGTTGGATTCTCCCACCTCAATTAACCTGATCTAGATAATTCCTCAGATATATGCCTAGATTTTTGTTTTCACGGTAATTCTAAATCATACCAAGTTGACACGATTCGTCATGGTTGCCTTTGCTAAAAAGTGGGACTTTAGAGAGAAGATGGGAGAGAAAAGAAAAAATTTGGATAACTCACTGGAAGAACCTAAGTGTAAAAGGGAGATGTGCTAAAAAGACATAATATCAAGGGAAACAAATATACGGTGTAATGTTGAAGAAAAGAAGCTTATATTGCCAAACAGCTCAGAGTTGCACATCCAGGAAGAGCATGTGGAGCTCTGGGGTATTTAGCCAAATGCTCACCTTCTCTGACTGTGCATCTTCGAGCAGATTTTAGGAGTTGGAAACAGGCAATGCTTTTGAGATTGAGAACTATCTGGAATAGGGATAGTACTAAAGACACTATGGATTCTGTGACCACAGCCTGCTAACAGAAAGATGGAGGCCAATTGTTCTAAGTATGTAGGAAATAGTTCCATACAACAAACAACACACACACTATTTTTGAATAACCAGTGATTTTAGGACTCAGAGAAATAAGGAAGTGTCCTAAGATGTGAGAGAAAAACTGTGCTCCTAAAAGCAAAAAGATAATCTTAGTGTATGCTTTCACATATTTCTTGATTTATTAACCCTGTGTACTCACTATGCAGAGACACCAGGTTAGGCCACTAGAGCAGCAAGCTCAGAGTCAAAAAAGAAAAATCCATTTGAGGTGGAGGCCTGAACACATCAAGCCGTTTTGAGCAGTTTTCAGTGCCTCCATTTCTTATTCCTTCTAACAGAAAGACCATGATCCTCTAGGGCAGGGCTTCTTAACCTTGCTAATGCTGGGACCCTTTATTATAGCTCCTTATGTTGCAGTGACCTGCAACATAAAGTTATTCCATTTGTACCTCATAACTGTAATTTTATCACTGTTATGAATTATAACATAAATATCTGATGTGCAGAATATCAAATATGTGAGTCCCAAAGTGGGCATGACCCACCGGCTGAGAACCACTGCCCTTCAACAGAAAGACCTACTTGCCATTCATTTGCAACATAGATCCAAAGAACTACTCAGGGCTGAGAAGGGGGAATCCTGGTGGTAAGGAATAGACATGAACAAACAGAAAGCATGATGGCAGATAGACCCAGCACACGCCAGACAATACCTTGTGTCAGAATTTCTCTCTCTCTCTGTCTCTCTCTCCCCTTTCCCCTCCTTCCACCCCTCTCTCAGAGCTCCTCAACCTTCCTCCTCAGCATCCTGATACTGATGGATGAGCATGGATCTTCTTTCCTCCATGAATCCTTCCCATTGGTGCTCTCCCACCTGGGGCTTTTCCTCATTAAGCTCCACACTTCTGTTCCCCCCATCCACAATCACTATTGTCAGCCACATGTGTTCTCTAACTTAACCGTATCAGTTTAGTGACACCTGGTTATGTTAAAATTATATGCTTCTTATTTGTACGCTCACATGTAAACTAACAATAGCAAATTGCTTAGTAAACGAGTGTGAGAGATGGGGTGTGCAGAACACATGGTGAACATGGCGGGGGAAGACTGGAGGTGGAGAAAAAGTTGCTTTATAAGTGTCTTAGAGGGATCATTATGCCTGAAAGAAACTCAGACTGAACCTTCTGGATGTCACATTATGGTGGTTTTTAGGAAAGACAGCTCAGAAGTTAGACCAACAGAACCTGACACAAAGAAAGGGCTTTGGCAAAACATCAAAAGCGTGGCAAGTGAGTGAGCATCCATGTGTTTTAGGTTAAAATTAAATCTCTAAGGTATGTATGTATCGCATTTTATGATTCACTGCTTTAATTAACTTTCCAGTAGACTCGCCAACTGCCAGCCCAACATCACTGGATAACAGTAAAATTCTAAGGGCTACCTCCTCTCCATTATTACAGATGAGGATCCGTTGTGAATCCACTGTAAATATTTTAAATGCATGGAGAAAATAAAATTACTAATCCAGAAGCAGGCACAAGCCATAACTTAATAGGCCTCTTCTTTCAGTCATTTAGTTAATAAATGTACTTTAGAAATAAGATTAAGGAGCTGGTGAGATGGCTGAGCTGGGAAAGGCACCTGCTGCCAAGCCTCATGACCTGGGTTCTGTCCCTGGGATCCACATGGTGGAAGGAGGGAATTGATTCCCACAAGTTGTTCTTTAACCACCACATATGTGCCATGACATACAGACATACAGAGAGAAATAAATATCTGCAATTAAATAAAAATAAAGAAAGAATAAGATTATGATGACTCCAGCTAAGCTTGGTAACACATTCCTGCAACCCCAGTACTCAGGAGATGGAGGCAATAGGACCAGGAGTTTGTGGCCAGCCTGAGCTACATGAAACTTTCGTTGTTGTTAGATGATAAGCATTTTTCACATTCCATACTACTCCTTCATTGGCTTTATTTCTATTTTGAATAACGTCATGGTTTGTTAACTTCAGTCAGTACTAAAAGTGTGTGAAACAAGAGTCCCAAGTCAATTTGAAGCCAGGAAACACTCAGTGTCAAAGTTCAGTAACTCCTACCTAGACTTTACTCTTCACAGATATATGGAGAAAAGTGTAAATGGCCATGCAGAATGTATTTTTAGGAGCCTCTTAATATGAAATTATTTTAGACTTACTGAGAAGTTACAAATATAGTACCTCACATCCTCATCTCCTCCTCCCTCTGACTCTGCTAATATTAATACACACGTTGTCATGGCACATTTGCCATGGCTGGGAAACAAGTACTGGTTCATTACTGCTCATGACACTAGGTTTTATTTGAATTTCAATAAATATTATACTGACATTCTTTTAAACATTCTTTGGTCCAAATTTATCATCCATTCAGCAGTGAGCACTGTACTTTAAAGTAGATACAATTTTACTATTTTAATTTTTTTTACTGATTATTAATGATAAAAAGAATTTGAGGCAGCATGTAGAGCTTCTATTGTTATCACAGGAATGATTGGTTCCTGAATGTCATTATTTCGGTTCCTTTGCTTTCCTATGACAGAATTCCTAGGTGCTTTGGATGATAAACTTATTTTGGCTAAAATAAGTTTGTCTGTGTGTGTGTGTGTGTGTGTGTGTGTGTGTGTGTGTGTGTGTACAAGCCTGCAGTGCATGTATTTGCATGTGAAGGCCACAGGACAACCTTTGTGTCCTTCCTCAGGTGCTTGATTTTGAGATTGACACAAGGATACTCCTTGGCTTGGAGCTCTCTGTGTGGGCTAATCTGACTGGCCACCACGCCTCAGCTATCCACTCATCTCTGTCTCTCCAGCATCAGAATTAAAAGTGTTTGACGTTATAACTGACTTCTTTCACACAGGTTCTGAGATATCAAAATCAGGTTCTCAGGCTTAAGGCAAATCCTTAATGACTGCACTATGGTCACTTTAGGAAAGTTTTAGTCTATGTGGCAGCATTCACGGTATTGAGTTGATGGTGCTGATTCTTCACTTCATGGTAGACCAGAAAGCAAAGAGAGAGCCCGCCACAACCAGGGCTGGGTAGACTGGTTAAAGGCCCACTGTAAGACTCCCTTCAGCTAGCTAGGACCCAACCCCTAAAAGTTCCACAACCTCCCCAAGCAACACCACCTACTAGGGATCAGGGGCTCAAACTATGAGCCTCTGGGGGATGTTTCAGATCCAAACAATAAAGATTGCTATGTATTTTAAAGTAATTATGCAAACGCTTTAAGAAGTTAGTTATTTCATGATACATCTTAAGTAACATCTTTGTTGAAGATATGATTCATTTTTTAAGATTCTCCTGTGCCGGGTCCCTTGATCTCATTGGTTATAAGGTTTTGTAAAGTTTCAGGTTTTGAGTGCATATCTTCTTTTCTTTTTAAAATTATTTTATTTATTTACATTTCAGTTGTTGCCCCCCTCCCATGGTTCCTCATCACATTTCTCTTCTCCTTTGGCTCTGAGAGGGTGTTTCCCCCCACTCTTCGTCCTCCCTTTTCTCTAGGACCTCAAGTCTTTTGAGGACTAAGAACATCATCTCCCACTGAGCAGACCAGGCAGACCTCTGCTATGTATGTGCAAGGGGCCTTGGACCAGACTGTGTATGGTGGCTCAGTCTCTGGGAGTTCCCTGAGGTCTGGGTTGGTTGAGACTGCTGGTCATTCTATGGGGTCACCCTTCCCTTCAGCTTCTTCAATCCTTCCCCAATTCAATCATAAGGGTCCCCAACTTCAGTCCAGTGGGTTGGGTGTAAGTATATGCATCCATCTCAGTCAGCTGCTGGTAGGGCTCTCAGAGGACAGCCATGTTAGATTCCAGTCTGTAATGGCTAAGGTCACTCCCTTTGAGTCCTGAGAGTCTCTCACCTCCCTGGTCGGAGCCACTCTCTAGGGGGTCCCCCTACCTCCAGGCTGCTTATTTCCATTCCTTCTTCCGGCCCTCTGGGCTTCTTTTCTGTCCCCTATCCCCTTATCTGATCCTGTTCCCCTTTTCCTCTCCCCCTTTCTCTCCCACCCAGACCCCTCCCTCCCTTTACCTCCCATGATTATTTTCTTACCCTTTCTAAGTGGGAGTGAAGCATCTACACTTGGGCCTTTCTGCCTATTATACTCCTTGTAGTCTGTGGGTTGTATCCTAAGTATTCTGTACTTTTTGGCTAATATTCACTTACCAGTGAGTACATACCATGCACGCTCTTTTGGGTTTGAGTTTCTTCACTCAGGATGGTATTTTCTAATTCCATCCATTTGCCTGCCAAATTTATGATGTCTTCATTTTTAATAGCTGAATAGTATTCCATTGTGTAAACAAACCACATTTTCTGTATCCATTCTTGGTTTTAGGGACATCTGGGTTGTTTCCAGCTTTTGGCTATTACAAATAAAGCTGCTATGAACATAGTGAAACATTTGTCCTTGTGGGATTTTCGGTATATGCCCAAGAGTGGTATAGCTGGGTCTTCCAGTAGAACCACTTCCAATTTTCTGAGTAACCACCAGCGTGATTTTCAGAGTGGTTGTACCAGCTTGCAATCCCACTAACAATGGAGGAGTGTTCCTCTTTCCCTACCTCCTCATCAGCATCTGCTGTCACCTGAGTTTTTGATCTTAGCCATTCTGATTGATGTAAGGTAGAATCTCAGGGTTGTTTTGATTTGTATTTCTCTGAGTTTGAACATTTCCTCAGTGTTTAGGCAGTGAAGTGAAGTGCTTCTCGGCCATTTGAGATTCATCATTTGTGAATTCTCTGTTTAGCTCTGTACCCTATCTTTAATTGGATGAGTTGGTTTAAGTTCTTTATATATTTTGGATATTATCCCTCTATTGGATGTGGGGTTAGTGAAGTTTTTTTCCAATCCCTAGGTTCCTTATTTGTCCTATTGATAGTGCCTTTTGCCTTCCAGAAGCTTTTCAGTTTCATGAGGTCTCATTTATTAATTGTTGATCTTAGAGTTTGAGCCATTGGTGTTCTGTTTAGGAAATCTACCTGGGCTGATGAGTTCAAGGCTCCTCCCCACTTTCTCCTCTATTAGATTCAGTGTATCTGGTTTTATGTTGAGGTCCTTGATCCACTTGGACTTTAGGTTTGTTCACAGCAATACATATGGATCTATTTCCATTCTTCTACACACAGACATCTGGTTAGACCAGCACCACTTGTTGAAGATGCTTTCTTTTTTTCACTGTATGTTTTTGGCTTCTATCTTAGTTAGGGTTTTACTGCTGTGAACAGACATCATAATCAAAGCAACTCTTGTAAGGGCAGCATTTAATTGGAGCTGGCTTACAAGTTCAGAGGTTCAGTCCATTATCATCAAGGCAGGAACAAGGCAGTATCCAGTCTGACATGGTACAGGAGGAGCTGAGAGTTCTACATCTTCATCTGAAGGCTGCTAGCAGTTTGCTGGCTTCCAGACAGCTAGGATGTGAGTTTTAAAGCCCACACACACAATGACACAGCTACTCCGAAAGGGTTATGCCTTCTAATAGTGTCACTCCCTGAGCTGAGCATATACAAACCATTATAGCATCTTTGTCAAAGATCAAATGTCCATAGGTCTTGAGTTTCCTTCTGAATCTTCAATTCTATTCCATTGATGGACCTGTCTGTCTCTGTAAGCAATACCATACAGTTTTTATTACTATTGCTCTATAATACAGCTTGAGGTCAGGGATGATGATTCCCCCTGAGCTTTTTGTTTTTTGTTTTTGTTTTTGTTTTTGTTTTTCATATGAAGTTGAAAATTGCTCTTTCAAGGTCTGTAAAGAACTGTGTTGGAATTTTGGATGGGGATTGCATTGAATTTGTAGATTGGTTTTTGTAAGGCCATTTTCACTATGATAATCCTACCAATCCATGAGCATGGGAGATCTTTCCATCTTCTGAGGTTTTCTTTGATTTTTTTTTTCAGGGATTTGAAGTTCTGGTCATCTTTCACTTGCTTGGTACAAGCTACACTAAGATATTTATACTATTTGTAGCTATTGTGAAGAGTATCCCATTTATCCTTTGTGTAGAGAAAGGCTACTGATTTCTTTTAGTTGATTTTTATCTAGTCACTTTGCTGAAGTTGTTTATCAGCTGTAGAAATTCTCTGGTGGAATTTGTCAGGTCACTTATATGTACTATCATATCATCTGCAAATAGTGACACTTTGACTTCTTCCTTTCCAATTTGTATCCCCTTGATCTCCTTTTGCTGTCTTGCTCTCTAGCTTGAGTTTTGAATACTATATTTAATAGGCAGAGAGTGGAAACCTTGTCCTGGATTTTAGTGGGCTTGCTTCTAATTTCTCTCCATTTAGTTTGACGTTGGCTGTTGGTTTGCTATATATTGCTTTTATTATGTTTACATATGTGCCATGAATTCTCAATCTCTATAATACTTTTTTCAGTGTAATTATTTTATTTATTTATTTTTTGATTCAAGTTTTATTGTATTATGATGAGAAAAGTTACATGATTTCAATTTATCTGAATTTGTTAACATTTAAAAATAATAGAATTAAATCACATTCTTGTTTCCATTTTGTACCCCAACTCATCACAAGACCCCCCTTCAATACCTATAATATCTATTTTTGTCATATTCTGTAAAATTTATAAAATATTATAACAATAAAAATGAGTACTATAAAATTTGTTTGAATATAAAACAACAATCGATTTAACAGTCTTATGTAGATGCTTATCTACAGCAATACTGAAAATACATGTTTTTCTCAATATAAATTTTAAATAACTCCAAACATATTAACTACATATTTCAAAATAATACATCACTACTAGTATTTTCTTAAATGAACATAAATATTTAAAGTCTTTTTGTTTGTTTGTTTTGTATTTAGTAGAATTTAAAATTTTGGCTCTTACTGTGGTACAAGCCCAAAATAAGAATAATTTTTAGAACTTGGATTTCATTGTAATAAGGCTATACTTCAATGACCATCACATTATCAAAGGATTTTACCTTCATCTTAGCTAACCTGAGAGTTGACAGTTCTGCTGCACCAAGGAATGAATTGTAGGCACCAATTTTGGATACAGACTTCCTGCTATGATCAAAGCTATTTGACTTGAGTGAGTGACTTTATTCTCAGCCCATAGAGAACAGGTTATATTCATTTAAGAAATGGTGAGTATATTAAAAATGGTTTATCCATAAAGTCATTCACCAACTGTTTCAATGAACAATGTTTATGCTTGGAGGGTGGCACAGACATTATTAGGTGAGGGTAAGAATCTGGTTCGTTGGCTGTGATAATTTGGAAAAGCATTCATCTCAGAGAAAGAGTAACTTATAAAGTCCTCTTCTTCAAACTTGACACAATAGTTACAAATGTCAAGCAAAGCATTCAGTCTCACTCTTTCTTGTTCTCTTACAAGCCACCTCCCAATTTAATTGTCTACGTTTCTTATGGGTATATAAATACTTTTGAAATACATAAGCTGGTCTGAAAACCATAATATAGTGTAAAAACATGAAATAGCCGGGTGGTGGTAGCACTCGCCTTTAATCCCAGCACTTGGGAGGCAGAGGCCGGCGGATTTATGAGTTCAAGGCCAGCCTAGTCTACAGAGTGAGTTCCAGGACAGCCAGGGCTATATAGAGAAACCCTGTCTCAAAAATCCAAAAACAAAAAACAAAAAACAAAAACAAAAACAAAAACTGTGAAATAAACAATACTACTAATAGAAAGGCTGAGAAAGGAGAAGCAAGATTTCAAGACCCTTATGTTGTACGCAGCAAGACACTGTCACATACAAACAAGCAGAAAGTGTATATGGATTGCACAATATTGGATCTATTTCTCCAAATACCAAATTAGAGAGACCATTGGATGACAGTCAACAAATTTCTAATTCCTCATATTTTTGGGTTTCAATTGATTACAGTTGGTTGGTAATATTAATTTTCATATTAAGATATTAAGAATAAGTAATTGTTACTTCCTGTTGGTTTTGTTATAAGAGGTGGAATTAGGTGTGTGTGGATTTGTTGAAAGACTACCTTCTTGCTTCTTCTGGGGTGTAGTTTTGCTCCTTATGTTGATGTTTTCCATCTATTATCCTTTGTAGGGCTGGATTTCTGGAAAGATATTATGTAAATTTGGTTTTGTCATGGACTATCTTGTTTTCTCCATCTATGGTAATTGAGAGTTTTGCTGGGTATAGTAGCCTGGGCTGGCATATGTGTTTTCTTAGGGTCTACATGACATCTGCCCAGGATCTTCGAGCTTTCATAGTCTCTGGTGAAAAGTCTGGTGTAATTCTAATAGGCCTGCCTATGTTACTTGACCTTTTTCCCTTACTGCTTTTAAAATTCTTTCTTTGTTTAGTGCATTTGGTGTTTTTATTATTATATGACAGGAGGAATTTCTTTTCTGGTCCAGTCTATTTGGAGTTCTGTAGGCTCTTGTATGGTCACAGGCATCTCTTTCTTTAGGTTAGGGAAGTTTTCTTCTATAATTTTGTTGAAGATATTTACTGGCCCATTACCTTTGGAGTCTTCACTCTCTTCTATACCTATTATCTTTAGGTTTGGTCTTCTCATTGCATCCTGAATTTCCTGGATGTTCTGGGTTAGGAGCTTTTTGCTTTTTGCATTTCCTTTGACTGTTGTGTCAATATTTTCTATGGTGTCTTCTGCCCCTGAGATTATCTCTTCTATCTCTTG
>JADRCD010235341.1:42832-65897 GCA_019843815.1 Montemys delectorum
TTATTATTATTATTATTATTATTATTATTATTATTATTATTATTATTATCTAGTTCCCATTATCTGCTGTGCTTTCAGTGTCTGCTACAGCAACACAATAGTCTATTTTTCCTCCATTTTTATCTCCCATGAAGAAAAATCAACAGCATATTATCATGTTTCTTCAACACAACTGAACTCATCTTATTAGGAAAAAGCGAAGAAGGAAGTGTCATCTTATTAGAAGTGACATGATGTATATCCAGCCATATGTTTTCAAAGGCATTCTGTCAGTGTTAATCAAAACTCTTCCAAATTTATGAACCTACAGAGCAGCATGTCAACCATATGGGAAATCTCTCCCTTCAATACTGAGAACCTGAATTAATAATAAACATTACTTAATGAACCTAAATGAGAAAAACACATCAATGTTGAATCTAATAGAAGTGGAAACTTATTTTAAAAAACCCTCCTTCCCTTGGGTGTTAATTTTTTTTTTCAGTGTTCTTTATTACATGGCTGCATCCATACTCCGACTCTGTGTGCTCATTTACTGTGACTTTATAGTAAATGAGCACACAACCACACACACAGAGAGAGACACACACACACACAAAAGGTGGTTAGAATATATTTCATGATTGCTGCTAAAGTGCCAATTACTTTATTTCTTCCTTTGCTCTATATTTTAGAGGAAAACGTTTGACAAAACTGGGATTGAAAAGAAACCAAGAGGGCTGAGAGATATTGAGGGAAGTGCTTGCTGTGCAAACATGAGGACATGAGTTCAAATCTCTAGCACCTATGTAAAGCCAGTTCCCCTGTATCTATGATTCTAGGATTCAGTGGCAATGGGAGGTGAAGACAGGGTATTCCTAGAAGCGAAGGGATAGCTGTCCCAGTGAATGAACCCAGTGTCAGTGGAAACACTCTATCTCAAACAGAGAAAGGTAAAGATCTATACCTGAAATTTTCCTCTGGCCTCCACAGTTGTGCCATGGCATGTTCCTGTGTTCCCACATGAATGCACATGCACATGTGCACACACAGACACTCACTCACTCACACATACACACAGACACACACACATACAGAGAGAGAGTCACACACACACACACACACAGAGAGAGAGAGAGAGAGAGAGAGAGAGAGAGAGAGAGAGAGACAGAGACAGAGAGACAGAGAGACAGAGAGACAGAGAGACAGAGAGACAGAGAGAGAGAATTAGGAATGTTTTTTTCTCACTATTCAGTGTTTAAATTCTGCCACAGAGACCTTCCCTAAACTTCACCTGTGAACTTTCTACAGAAAACAACTAGTCTTTCTCAAGCCTAGAAGTCACCACATCCCTTTGGCCTCTTAGTTGAAGAAACATCTTTCATTCTTGCATATGGATCTTAAATATGAACTTTCATAAGACTTGGGGGGCAGCCATAATTGGGAACAGGCTTAATATGTGCCAGAAATGTACAGCTGTTGACCATAAACCCAACATAATGGATAGGGGTTAGGAACTGGGCCAGGGGTGGTGGGAAGGAGGAGTTAATCCATCCTTATAGTACTTTCTCCATCATTCAGAGATAATTTGGATGAGGAAGAAGATGGTGGTTAGCAATGAGGCTGGAGTCAATGATAATGTCTAGATGGTGTTGCTAATATATTAGAAGACTATGGAAATTAATTTATTTTTATTTAAAAGTTTCATTTTTAAATAGTCCTTCATGAAACACCTCTTAATAACCCTCTCTCTTTGGGTGTGGATGAGACTTACAACTTCTAACCAGTAGAACATAACAAAGATGAATGGAATTTCAAGAGGTACTTAAGATTGATTGTATGTGAAAAGAGAGACTGTCTTGGTGGATTTGACTTAATGAGATGCAAAATTGAAGGATTTCCTTTCTAGTCTTTCTCTGGAAGGAACAACAGGACACCTACACCATGAGATAAGACATATTCACTGTAATCCTGTAACTTCTGAGTAGTCAGGGTAAGGAAAGCATCTTTTGTTGTGTTTTTTGACCTTTGTCCTGATTCCAGGCATAAGGACTTGTAAGCCTAGGGAATTTCTGTGTGACGGAAGTGCCTTTGTTGTTCATAGGGACTGCCTTTTATTTTTCCAGAATTCGTAGCAATGGGTTGACTTAGAGAAGAATCCCTAGTTAGTCTCAGGATGGGTCTCATAATCAGAATGACCAACTTATTAAAGGGTCACTGACCTTTAAACCTTTGGGAAAGAAACAGAGCTTGGGAATTAAATCTGATAGAGCTTTTCACAGGACTTGATAGGTTTCTGGTTTGGTGAAGAAATCCATGTTCAGTAGATGTCCCTGGGTGTTATTTCCTTTCATTTGAGCCCTTGCTGACTATGGATATTATGGCTCTACATATCAGTGTATATTCATTTATTAAAATAGACCAGTAGATGTGAATGAAGTACTTTCCTGACCTCAGTCAATCAAACTATTAAAACTGACAAGGGTGTGGTAAGAACTCCCTGACTTTATAGTTCATTAGTCCCAAATCACAATGAGCCTGGACTTGTGCTTGATGTCTGGGATGGAACAACCATGAAAGACTGTGCCTTCAACTGATGGGAGCTGCTAATGTCCCAAAGTAGATGGTGTCAGAGCAAATAGAATTATTGGACAGCCTTACTTTTGTATCACTGTGGCCAACATTGCTGTCAAAAACAGTTCAATAAAGAAAGTATTCATTTTGGCTCATATAATAGAGGGATTTCAGTTCAGCATAGTGGGAAAGGTATAGGTATGGGAGTACTACCATCCATCAGTGGTGGTAACATCATGATGCCATAACTGTACACACTATGGCTGACCAAGAAACAAGAGAGACCAGCACGGAAATAGGGAAAGGTATAATAATACCTAGTGACCTGCTTAGAGATAATCCATAGCCTCCAGTACATTGCCACAAGCTGAGGAAAAATCACTTGAAATGTGAGTTGTGGGAGACACTTCAGAGTCAAGCTGTAACAGTCAGTGTGAGGAAAAATTCCACAGCCATTGGAGTCAGAAGTATTCCAAATATGAGTAGTTCATAGGACTTTGTGACCAGGAATGGCCGGTGGTTGCTGGCAGCTGAAAGCAGCTCTAGCTGAGACACACAAAACAAGATCTCAACCCAACATCACCAACAGACTCATGACTCAAAATACTCTGAGCTCCACAAGGGAAAGAAAACAACTTGGCCATTATCTTGATGACGCTCTTTAGAGCACAGGGCCCATCTAAGCTGGACTAGAATCCTGACCCTCAGAGTTGGGGTTATAAGAAACATGTACTCTACCAAAGATGTGAAATTCATGGTAATTCACCATGTACCCAATGTCCTTATAAGAAGTACAATCAAATTAATATGGAGATTAGAGGTTTGGTCCAGGAATGTGGTAATGAATTTACAGAGAAAGGAAGGGCATAATTCTGTTTTCAATTTATAAGTATAAAATAATTTAAGTAACAAATTGATCACCATCTATTCCAAGACCACAGAGGACCAAACAAAAAAAATGGCTTTGCTAATTTTTTCCCCAGAGATTCTTATCCCCAGAGGATATGATCTAAGTTTTTTTTTTTTTTTGAGTTGGTTGCTGGGCATTAAAAGGTTTCAAAAATGCCTTTGAAGAGATTCTAATAGGTACCCTGGGATTCTCAGCCACTGTGTGTCCCTTCCTGGGAAGAAAACTATCCCTCCTCAGTCTATGGAGGCCATTGCAGGTAGTATTAGAGTCTAATCATAGCAAGCTAAGCTCTTAAAATGGGCTTTCAACATGCCAGTGTCAGGATCATGTGAATGGGGGTAAGAATATCTTGAAAGAAAAATAGACTAAATCAATAGTAGGTGTGCAGGTAAAATGATCCAGTCTAGAAGTTCTGGTGGGAATCCCAGAGGATGTTGGCTGAACGTAAAGCAATGGTCAGGCTCCTCTTCTCAAATCTACCCAGTTCCTATCACAACAGCATGCACAGTCTCCCCTTCCCTTTTCCCATATTCAATGTTAATGATTTCTTCCCTACATTAGAAAGATGGGCTTAAATTGTCAGCCAAAAGTCTTCCTGGCTAACGTAGAACATATCTAAAGATTTAAGAATCTAGAGCCACAGACAATGGTAGATGTGTCTTGAAATACATTTGGGAATCTTTTGTTGGGCCCTAGAAATCTCCATGAAGATCTTCAATTAATTGAGTAAAGCAGTTTGGGGAGATACCATTGGAGCAGTC
Source organism: Montemys delectorum (assembly GCA_019843815.1). Classification (NCBI taxonomy): domain Eukaryota; kingdom Metazoa; phylum Chordata; class Mammalia; order Rodentia; family Muridae; genus Montemys; species Montemys delectorum. The sequence continues at coordinate 47,057 of JADRCD010235341.1, forward strand.
ACTTGGAGGATCTGACCATGCTGAGGAACTGGGTAAGTCAATGTCAGGCTAGCAATACTGCAGTAACAGGCATTACTAACATCTTAGCACAACACAGGGGTATTTCTAGCAATGCTTCTCAGTCATCTTCATTTGACCTGAGTGGTTTGGTGTCCATCTTCCAGGTCTTTTCCTGTGTTCCTAGTTATGCTGGTAGATGGAACTTCAAACATCCAGTGATTACTGAAGGAAAAAAATTAAACCATATATTTGGCTCTTAAAGCTTTCAGTAATGCATGGTATCTAGGTTGAATACAAATTCCAACCAGCCCCTTTAATACTTATAAGATATCTGTCTCAGCACTATCAATGCATTTGGATGCCAAACTATGAAATAACAGGAAACTGTGCATGCAGGGGCATATAGTTCTGTATAATTCAGTGAGTGAGGGAAGGATATGCTATTTGACTTTTCATGGCCAACAGAACATTTTATTTATTTTTATTTATTTTATTTATTTTAGTTCATGTTGACTTGGCTGCATCACTGCAAGGCAAGGCAGAGCATCAGAGCAGGAAGTTACTCTGCTTACTTCATAGTGGCCAGAAGCAGATTAAGATACAGGAAGGGTCCAAATTACTATTTATTTGGCATCTGCATCTTTTTCAAGACATGGCCTCACTATTTAGCCTTGGCTGGCCTAGTATTTACTATGTAAGACAAGGATGGAATTGAACTCACAGAGATCCACCCAGCTCTACTTCCAGAGTGCTGAAATCAAAGGCATATGCCACCACACTTGGCCTTACAATTCTTTTTTGAATTATCTATTAATGTGTTTGTGCTGAATATAATTAAGTTGTTATTACCCAAGGTAGCCTATAGTCTTGACATTTCTTTTCAAAAAATTTGAATTAAAATTTGTAACTATTAGGAGTCAGAAAGGTGTCTCAGTGTAAGAAGAGTATTTGATGCATAAGCATGTGAACCTGAGTTCAAATCCCCATAACACACATAAAAGTTGGTGTGTTTGTGGATGCCTCTAACCCCAGCATTGGGTATAGATCCTAGGAGCTTATAGTCAGCCAGTCTGACTGAAATATTATGTTCTAAGTCCAGTGAGAGTCCTTGTCTCAAAAAAAAAAATAAGTTAGACTGTGATAGGACAGGATACCCAGCATCTTCCTCTGGCTTCCACACTCTCCACACACATATAACTATTATGCTGATGGTATAGCTCAATGGTAAGAGCGCAAGCTTGGCATATGTTCTGATCCTCACTTCTACCAACTGTTACCATATCACAGATGGATTATAAAGTTTAACAAAATGTCCTTGTGTCTGAGCCAGTTGGGAGCCACTGATGTAATGCTAGGCCTGACTCAGTGTGTGGCTCATCCAGGTATCTGTCTCAGGTAGCTTCACAAACCAAGTAGATTGATAACACTGAGACAAATGTCTTGTGAATATTCAGGTGGCTATTGAAACTTATGCTTCACCTTGGTAGAATATATGACTTAAGCCACCTTATAAGTTGGACCCAATAGTTTCTTTTATTCATCAATTTCTCCCATATATATTCGAGAATATAAAGTTGCTTTTGAAACTCCAAAGCAAGAGAAACATATTCCTTATGTTAAAGAGACAAGTAACTTCTCTTTGCATGCTTTTGCTGACATATGTTGTCAATAAATATTTCATACACATTATTCTCTGTGGCCAGTGAATGAAGAGGTTAGCATTTTCTGAATGTCCACCTGTATTCGCGTCTCTGCTGGGGAAAATGGGTGGGGGTGTGTGTAGGGGGAGGATCTTTGTTCTTAAATCTTTTGAGAAATATTCCATCATGTTATTTTCTTTCTGCTTTTGAATGTGCCCTGCCTCCAGCTCCTTTCATTGGTGTGGGCTGAAAAGATGTTGAATTCACTCAGTATATTCTGAGGGACACTCCCCCTGCACCTGTTCCTTTCTTCTGTTAAAGATCAGCCACAAAGGAATAGAGTGTGAGGAGGAGAGTTCTCAGCTCTCTCCCTTGATTACTACTTCCTCAGCCTCTGGAATTTTCTTACACTATTGGTTATGCCATATGATATCCTGCAGAAGCCCGGCACCCCGAGAATTTTCCCTAGGCTTGGAGTTTGCCATCCACCTGCAAGCTGCTTCTTGACTAAAGGCCAGTCAGGGTTCTTATCTCGGGTGGCTATTTACTGTTGTGAAAAAAAAAATGCTGCCCCGGCTGTAGTAGGAAAGAACAGCCCCATGAAATTGGCATCTTTGAAAAAATTCCTGCATCAGACGAAAGCAAAGAATTTCCCAAATTCAACTGGCTGTTCCACAAAGGAAAAAAAAAATAAAGTGGAAAACAACTTAAGCCTCTGGTGCAGGTGTGCTGGCAAAACTTTCTACACAACTTTCATGTGCCTCCTGTGCCAAATGCAAAGTAGAAAAGAAGAAGAAAGGAAAAAAGGAAATAAAGTAAAAAGGTTTGTACTGAGGGGTGTTGAGCTGAGAAGAGAGACCTTCAGACATGTTCTCTAAATTCCTTTAAAATTTTAGTTCTTATTTCTGATTGCAAAAGTGATCTACAGTTCTGAAAAGATTTGAAACAAACAAACAAACAAACAAACAGCAGCATCAACAACAATAAAGACATTCTTCCCCCAAGTTGCCACACCAGTTAGAGATAACTCTTAATTTTTGTATGTGTATTTTACAACACTCTTTCTATGCATAAAAGATAGACATTTAAATTAAAGTTGTGTTATATTGCATGTTATCTTTTGGATACAGGATCTAGGACCATAGATTGCACTTGATTTAGTTTATTGTACAAACAAACAAGTTTTGTTCTTGGCATTTAGCAGACAAGCATCCAGAGTGGCATGTTAAGAGTGTTCAAAATCAATATTAATCTATCAATTTCTGGTTGTTTTTTAAATTTCTCTCATTCTTTGTATATTAATTTTTAACACTTTAAATTCTATGACTGATATATGTTTAAGATATGCTGCAGTTCTAAATTCGTCTTGACAAAATACACATACTTTACTGTGATTCTTTTTTTTTATATCAACTCAAAGACGTTTATTTGCTTATTTGGAGAAAAATAGAAGAAAGAAGCAGAATTAAATGCTGTTGTGTTTACCTATCTTAGAATGGCCTCTTGATTCGTTTGACACTTTAAGCTGGAACTGCATTTCATCTGAAACAAATATTTGATCTGTGCTCAGTTTTTATTGATGACAATTTTGCTTCTACTGACATTTTAAAGATGCTTCAGAGTATTTTCTTTGGAGGGAGTGTGTACAATATGTCTTATAGAATGAGGGAGTTTGGTTTTCAGCCTTACCAGAGATTTTGCCCCCTGAGGAGGTGCCTAATTTCCTATGCTACTGATGGAAGTTGCACAGTAGCATGGTGTTTCTGTGCTATGCTTGCTGCTGCCTTCTATGGAGTTTGTCTTGCTCTTTTACGATCTTTCAGCTCATCAGTTTGGTCCTAGCAAAGAGGCTTTTTCCTCTCAGTTCCAACATCAATGCAATCGGTGGCTTCTGGGGATTCCCTGAAATTGTGCAGAATTGTTTGCTTGGTTGATAGTTGAAGGGGTGAGCGTGCATATATGGATGTGTGAATATGTGTGCACCCATAGGCTCTTATTCTACCCCAGTCACACTTTCAATCCCCTTTTCCTCATCTTCCTTTTCTCTTGATGTTAAAGAAGCAACAGGTAGAAGAAAATTACCCCACCCTGGCCAGCTGTCTGCCAACTTACCTCATGCTGTGGGGTTGTGAAGGAGAAAGCGTCTTCTCTGAGAGTTCTGTTAGGGCCAGGGAAGAAAGAAAAGGATTCCCACACATTGCTGGTGATGCTGAAGAAGTCTGACTTTCAGTATCTGGCTGGTAGGGTGGGAGGGGATGGTGTCAGTTAGAAAAGGTGTAAGCATGCCAGGGTTGGGTGCTGGGGTTGAAGGGAAATTTGAGAGTCCAGGTTCTACTGTCAAATGAGTAAACAAGTTTTAAGTACACAGGGCATTCTGTGCAAAAGGTTCCAGGATAGGGAGAATTGGACAGCAGAAATGCTACCAGAAAGCCAGGGAGGTGAAAAGGGCCCCTTCTTCTCCTCTCTTGCCAGTACAGGTACAGAGTCCAGAGGAGGGCTGATCACCAAAGAAGTGTCTTTCTAAGATTAAAACCCAGCTGCCACAATACTATTGTCTTTAGAGTGTTCATTTCTTTTTTTCCATTAATTTATTTATTCATTTTACATCTCAATCGCTGCCCCTCCCACTGATCCCCTTACAAGTCCCTCTGTCCACCCCTCCCCTTTTCCTCTGAGGCCCACCATGGAGGGTATTCCCCTTCCCCCCGAGCACATGGAGTCTTTGTAGGGCTAGGCATATCCTCTCCCACTGAGGCCAGATAAGGCAGCCCAACTAGAAGAACATATCCCATACACAAACAACAGTGGGATAGCCCCTGCTTCATTTGTTCAGGACTCACATAAAGACTGAGCTGCACATTAGCTACATATGTACAGAAGGCCTAGGTCCAGCCCATGTATGCTTTTGCTCTTTGGTTGGTGGTTTAGTCTCTGAGAGCCCCCAAGGGTCCAGGTTAGTTGACTTTGTTGTCTTCCTGTGGAGTTCTTATCCCCTTTGGGTCTCTCAATCTTTCCCCGAACTCTTCCAGAAGAATCCCCATGCTCCATCTCATGTTTGGCTACAGATATCTGCATCTGCTTTAGTCATCTGCTTGGTGGAGCCTCTCAGAGGACAGTTATGTTTGGCTCCTGTCTGCAAGCATGACAGAGTATCATTAGCAGTGTCTGGGATTGGTGCTTGCCCATGAGATGGGCCTCAAGTTGGGCCAGTCATTGCTTGGCTATTCCCTCAGTCTCTGTTTCATCTTTGCACACTTCTTGTAGACAGGACAAATTTGGATTGAATGCTTGCTGTGTGGTTGTTGTCCTTATCCCTCTACTGGGGTTTCTGCCTGGCTGCAGGAGGTGCTTCTTCAGAATCCAGGTCCCCACTGCTATGCATCTCAGCTAATGTCATCCCCATAGACTCCTGAGAGCCTCCCCAATCCCAGGTCTCTGGTACATCCTAGAGATGCTCCCACCCCACCCCCACCAACTGCAGATTTTCATTCATTCTCCTGGCCCTCTGACTCTCTCTTCTGTCTCTCCCCACACCTGATCCTGACTCTCCCCATCCCTCACCCCCTCTGCTACCTGGTTCCCTTCCTCCCTCTGCCTCCTATGATTATTTTATTTCTCCTTCTAAATGTGATTCAAACATCCTCACTTGGGCCTTCGTTCTTGTTTAACTTCTCTGAATCTGTGGGATGTATCATGGGTATCATGTCTTTTATGGCTAATACACACTTACAAATGAGTACATACCATGCATGTCCTTTTTGGTTACCTCACTCGGATGGTATTTTCTACTTCCATTTATTTGCCTGCAAAATTCATGATATCCTTGTTTTTAATAGCTGAGTAGCATTCCATTGTGTAAATGAACCACATTTTCTGTAACCATTCTTTAATTGGGAGACATGTGGGTTGTTTCCAGCTATGTATATTAAGAATAAAGCTGTTATAAACACTGTGGAGCATGTGTCCTTTTGGTATAGTGGGGCATCTTTGGGTGTATGCCCAGGAGTGGTAGAGCTAGGTCTTTTGGTAGAACTATTTCCAATTTTCTGAGAAACCACTGGATTGATTTCAGAGGGGTTGTACAAGTTTAACCTCCTACCAGCAATGGAGGAGTGTTCCTCTTTCTCCACATCCTTGTCAGCATGTGCTGTTGTTTGAGTTAGCCATTCTTATGGGTATAAGATGGAATCTCTCTGTCTTTTGATTTGCATTTCCCTGATGTCTAAGGAACCTGAACAATTCTTTAAGTGTTTCTTGGCCATTATACAAACCATAAGTGGGCAGGAAAAGAAATCAGGGAAACAACACCCTTCACAATAACTACAAATAATATAAAATATCTTGGTGTAACTCTAGCTGAGCAAGTAAAAGGCCTGTGTGACAAGAACTTCAAGGTTCTTAAAAAAGAAATTGAAGAATGGAAGTATCTTCCAGGTGCATGGATCAGCAGTATTAACACAGTGAAAATGGTCATCTTACCAAAAGCAATCTACACGTTCACTGCAATCCCCATCAAAATTGCAACACATTATTTTTACAGACCTTGAAAGAACAATTCTCAACTTTATATGGAAAAAAAGACACCCAGTATTATAACTTTAATTTTTTCAAAGCCTACCTTTAATGATGGTTCTTAAATACTTTAACCTTCCTTCTAGCCCACCACCTACTAGAGATAGTGGAAAAGAAAGGTTACAGGAGAAGTAGACCTGTTTTATTTTTTGTTTGTTTGTTTGTTTGTTTGTTTTTGAGTAAATCCCACTTGTGTTGTCAAGAAATCCGCAGCTCAGTTCACAAGTCAGCAACAGCAGCTCTATACACTTGCAAACTCTTTATGGATATACCAGCAGTCCAGTTCAGTAGTGTCGAGATAGCAGCAGTGGTGGCAGGACCTAGAAGAGACAGCCATGCCTCAGAGAAATTGTCAGGAGTCAGCAGGAAGGGCCAGGGCCAACAGGAACATCAGGAGAAGTTCTCAGCTGCACCTCTCTGAGCAAAGTGAAGATCAGCAAAGACTAGAAACCAAGAAGCTTCACATGGCTAGCTCTATAGGTAAGGCTCAAGCTCCTTTCACATCCATTGATTCCTATTTATACTCCCTCCAAACAGCATACGTTCTCCACGAGTCTTGCCTTACCACATCTTGCCTCAGAACATGAGTCTGACTTAGCAAAACTCCATATGAGTCTATATCAGCTGACATCACTCTGACAATTGGCCCAAGTCCTAAGAAGTGGCAAGAAACCATAGCACACCACCAGAAGACTTTTGGTGCATTTCTCTCTATGGAGCCCCAACGAATGGAGCTCAACTACACAATGTAAGGCAGATCAATACAAATATGTTGCTAGCAAAGAATCCTTCATCACATGTCCTTTCACATGCTTGTTTAACAGAACATCCTTTCACCTGTACCTGCTTCAGCAAAATGTTCCTTCACATATTTGCCCCAGCAAAACACAATACAACACAACTGACTTTCTAAATAATTCTTAAGTTTCCACTTCACAGGATAGCTAAAAAAAATCCTGAATAATAATTAATTATAAAATCCATAAGTCAGGACTTGGGCTTACCTTGGGCATACAGGCTGTCAATTCTCTGGAAGACATTTCAAGGAATGAGGAGCTTCCAATGGATTCAGAGCTCTGAGTAACATGCTCCAAGCTATGATCCCTTAATAACTGGATATGGGCCACTTTATCCCCACAGGCAGATGAGCCTTGTTCAAACTCTTCAACATCCATCTCTACATAGTCCTTCCCATTTGTCCTCCAAAGCCTGGACAATTGTCACAGCCCATTACCTCCCAGCCTCTACCAGCAGCGTCTTCTCTTCTAAGTCATATCACATTTCCATGACAAAATCTTTTCTGGCCCCCTATCACATAAACAAGAAGCCCTCCATATTCATGTTTTCTGAATGTGCTTTTTCAAATGTCCGTCCTTTCCTTCCACTGGATCCTTGTCAAATCACTACTTGGTCCCTAGTCCTCAGTTCTTACCTGTATAGTCCCACACTGCAGCCACACAGACAGCTCCCTGGTGCCTGAGCACCTCTCACAGGCTGTACCTTTCCCCTTGATCTTGCCTTTCATGTGTATGTGGTGTTTCTACCAGCTGTTCTTGTTGCTTTTGTCACGCTAACCCAACCCAGACATCTGGGAAGATGGAATCTTAACTGAGAAGATGCCTCTATAGAATTGACTTGTACACAGGTCTGTGAGGGTGTTTTCTTGATTGGTGATTGATGTGGGAAGGCACAACCATGGTAGGACCACCCCTACCCGAGTGGTCTGAGGGAGCCCTGAGGAAGCCAGCCAGAAAACAGTGTTCTTCTGTTACCAGGTTCCCACCTGCTTGAGTTCCTGCCCTTACATCCCTCAGTGATACATTGTTATTGGAAGTGTAAGATGAAATCAACCTTTTCATCTCCAAGTTGCCTTGGGTCATATTTTATCACAACGATAGAAACCCTTAGACACCACCAAGAGTGTAAGAGTTGCCTGGGATCTACTCTTTCCTTCTCATTAACACTGTCACAGCCTTAGCCTGTCAAACTCAAAACTCCTTATCCAGACCCCTTAGGGTGCATATGTATATGCATGTGTATGAATGTGTGTATACATGTGTGTGCATGCATGCATGTGTGAATTCATGAAGTTTACAGTTCACCCTTTCTTGCTAGAGCCTGGTTCATCCTCTGGCCACCAGCACTGAACTTGGCATGTGTCATTCATACAGCTGAATATAATATCTGGTGAAATACAATTTCACTTGTAGCCATAATCACAGCTCTTTCTTTCCCAGTGTCCATGTTCTGTTCCCAGATTAAGCTGAAAAGCAAATACAGAGTTAAATCTTCCCCCACACAGAGGCCCAGAGTTTTACTTTCATGAAGAAGAAAACTCTTGATTATGTTTCTGAGTGACAGATGACCCATCAGCTAAAGTAGAAAAAAAGAAAAGATGCCCTTGTGGCATGAGTCAGGGAGGCTTAACGTGGCCTGAATGCCAACCAGGGGACCTGTGTCCCAATCAGACTTGTGATCCCCACACGCAGGACAATGTGGGTTTGACCTCAGCAGAAATCAGGTCTGCTCAACATGTCCATGATGATAGCAAACATATGGAATTGATTAAATGAATAAATAACCCTACTTAGTTTTGCATAAGAATATGTGGTACTCGGGTCAAAGATAATCCCTAATTTTTCTATGCATAATAGATTCCAAAGTGTAAACATCACCAGTAGCCTGAACCAAACTAGATGCTTTAAGTCAACAGTCAAAGGTGTGATTGTAAACTCAGAAATATCGACAGTGTTTGTGAATATCACTTCTCTGAATTAGGTGAGAGGTCCCAGCTGATGTGGATGTCTTTCTGACATCTCAGCATCAGGCTGTTTGTTAGCCTTAGGCTTCCTCCTAGGTCTCAACTGGAAAGGATATCTCTTGATTCCTAGCTCCTCTCATTTAAATTATAAAGGTGGATCAGAATCAGAAAATCCATTGGAAGCTCCTCATTCCTTGAAACGTCTTCCAGAGTTATTTCTCAATCTTGACACTGCAGATAATAAAACTGGTTAAAGGCGGTTTCTGTTGATGGTAATTTTACTTCACTCTTTTACTTTCTGAGAGTTAGATCAATTCTTCAGTAATGGCAGGCTTGGGTTTGTTAGTAGGGCATTCCTTGTTGGAACCTAGGAAGACCACGTAGCACCCAGCTTTAGGACATCTGGCTGTGAGACTGGGATGGTCTGAGGAGCAGCATATGTTGTAGAAGAAGGCAGATAGAGTCAGGACATAGATTGAGAATTCAGGAGTTGATATTAAGATCTCAATGCTAAAATTCCAGGAAATTCTCTCAGGTGAGCAGAATTGACAGCCTGTATGCCCAAGGTAAGCCCAAGTCCTGACTTATATTGAATAGGGCTTTGAGTCATAAAAGGAAGGATTGTATGCAACTTCCACCCAACGGTTGATGCCATGGTCAGGGAGAAGGATATGGTCAGAGACACAGACACTGGGGCGGGGGAGGCTGTATAAGGAGGAGGCTAAGGACCAAAGTGTTTGAATTCCAAACAAGGGTTCCTAATAGCCTCAAGAAGCTAGAATACCATGGAATATGGAACACATCCCTGCTAACCTTTTGGATTTTTGTAGTGTTGGGATCAAGCCCAGGCTCTCACACATGATAATCACATTCTACCACTGAGCTGTATCCCTAGCCTGACACCTTGATACTAGATCTCCAGCTTCTAGGATATCAAGTTATTGGATACTTAATGTGGCAGACCTAGGTTTAAAAAAAAAAAAAAAAAAAAAAAAAAAAAAAACCACTTCTGCACATATACACACTTGATACAGAATTCTCAGGAACTACAAGAGAATAGACTCCAAGTCTTACTCACTTTGTTTCTCTGGCCTGTAGTGGTATCTAGCTTCTAGAAGATTCTCCATGGGTGTTATGGAAGGACTGAGGGATGAGTCTTTCCTCTCCCTAAGAGAGACAAGAACGGGGGTTGATAACACCTTCCCCGTAGACCCCAGCGATGAGATGCTTTGGGACTACAGGAATCAGTGATAATCAGTGACAATGCTACAGACAATAGGAATTGTGCCAACAGGTTGGCTCATCTTTATCATCTTCTTTTACATAAACAGTCAAAGGCTTTGTGAGGCATGAAGGTAGAAAGGGTATTGCTGGAGGTGGCAGGGCATAGGAGAGTGAGGATATAGAGGAGAGGAATGGGTGGTAGTGACAGCCAAACAAAACAGTGTATGAAAATGCAAAAGGAACTTGAGTCTTTGCTCAAGATTGGGTCAAAGTTAAAAACAAATCATCAAAATCTCATGGAATCTGAGGGAAAAGGAGACAGTTATTAAAGCAACTGCACTTGTGTCTCATCAAAGATGTTATAAAAGCTAAGAGCAAGAGGTGTGGTGATATGTGCGTGCGTGCGTGTGTGTGTGTGTGTGTGTGTGTGTGTGTGAGTGCATGAGTGTATGTGCATGTGTGTATGCATGTGAGCATGTGTATGTGTACATGTGGGGGGAGTGTATGTGTATGTATATGTCTGGGTGTGTGTGAGGGCATGTGTGTATAGTACATGTGCATGCATGCCTGTAAGTGTGTGCATGTATGTATGTGTATGTGTGTCATGTGTACGATGGGTGGTGTGTGTGTGCGTGTGTATGTGTACATGTGTGCATGTGATTGGATGTGTGTGTGCATATGTGTGCGTATGTACATGTGTGTGTGCACATATATGTGTGTACATGTGAGGTGAGTGCATGTGTATCTGTGTGTGCATGCATGCATGTATGTGCATACATGTATGTGCACATGTGTGTACATGTGTGCGTGCACGTGTGTGCATGTTCATATGCATGTGAGCATGTGTGTACATGTGAGGGGAGTGCATGTGTATGCATGTGTGTCTGGGTGTGTTTTCATGTACGTGAGTGTGTATACATACATGTACATGCATGTGTGTGTGTGTGTATGATGCATATTCTGGTCATAGGACATTGATTCATTCATGCGTGCCTGTAACTTACCTAAGAGAAAGGCCAGGAGCCATTTTTTCACACCTTTCTGATTACCCAATTAAATAAATATGTACACATTAGCATGTGATCATCTGAGTCCTCCAGTTACCGTATTTTGCCCTCTTCTAAGTGGCTTTCATGGTAGAAAGATAAATGCTTTCTTCTCAGAGGATCAAAGAGGAGCCAGAATTTCAGGAAACCAGACATCTGTAAAGAGGCAATGAGAACCTGCAGTCAAGGACCTGACTCAGAGGTGAGGACAGTAGGCGGAATTTCTGGGACTAGTGTCTTCACAGCAAAAGGAAACCTCATCTGCAGTGTCAGGATCCTGCCAGGCCATCTGCTTTGGCAGCCTCAGGCACCTGTTATAACATGTGGTGTCTATACAATGCCGCTATCCACACACACAACCTCCAAGGGACAATTGCCAGTTGAAGGAAAAAAGAAATCAAGGTAAAGTTTTCATGGGACAATTCTAAAATATTTTTACTTTTGTCTGTTGTTGATGATGTTGATTGACAGTTAATATGGGTAGCTGCCACTCACTTGGGGTCCAGGTGAGAAAACCATTGGATACATAAGGAATGTTTGGCCCCAAGGAAAGCACACAGATTTCTGTTCCTGGTTTTGCTCATTTCTGGGTGAGGCAAAGGGCTTTCTTGGGGAGTTTGCATTTCTAACTGCAGAATTTCTCCCTTGTGCTTTGTGTCCACCCTGGACTGTGTAGCTTATATTAAACCAATCAGCATCATCTTCTCCATGGTCCATGAGCTTTGTCTGGGAACATGTCACCCAGATTTCCCTGTTTCCAGTGGAGTGAGCCATGGGAGCTATTGACAATTACCTTGTGTTCATGGGCAGCCACAGGGTGATTTTACTACCACAGGTATACAACTGAGACACCGACAGGAAAAGCAGGTTTCAAGCACAGCATTTAAACTCTGCTCAAACCTTCTCTGAAGCCAACTACCCTGCTAGATTTAGTTACAAAGATGAACCAATTTCATTTCTATGTTTTTAACTTGTCTAGTTTGGTTATTTTTCAATCACTGGCAACCCAAACAAAATCTTAACTTACACAGAAATACTATCCAAAGGCTGTGAGCCAGAAATGCACAGGCCACGAGAATGGTCCACATAGATTCTGGATAAAGTCATAGGAGGCAAAAAGAGGTCAGGTGCTCCTCCACATGGGTGGAACAGTATGACTTAGGAATAGCTCAGAGAGCATAGAAGAGACACAGTATTGAGGCCAAAGCCAGTTAATTGAATGGTTGAAGTATGCATTTGGAATTGGGCTAGGTGCACTGAAAGCGTGGAGCTTTTGGCATGGGAAATGATGTTATAAGGAGAAATGGATATATAAGTGTCCTCCTCTGTACATAGTCAGGAGAGAAGGCCAGCCTGGCTAGAAAAGAAAATGAATGACTTGTTTGTTGATCTGTCCTTGTTTGAGGCCTATAGCCCATCACAAAAGAGGGTTTAAATCAAGACAGTTCTCTTTAGTGACAGAAAGCAAATATCGTTAAGAGGCTAATATTTTGCTCACTGGGGAGAAAGAGCCAGGTAAAGGTGTTAATTCTCTCCAGAGAAGCTGGCAGTGATCAGTCTCTACATACCTGTACTCTTGAAAGTGCATCCAGGATATCCAAGATATCGCAAGGGAAGTGACTCAGGCAGGAGTCTTGAAGCCTTGTAAGTTAAGGATCTTCACACGAGGGCCTCTCAGCCCTGCTTCCTCCAAACATAGAGGCAGATGTGGCTCAACCACACCTGATTAAAACCAGACCTGTGAGTTGTCTTTGGAACACTCCAGAGTGAGTCCTACTGTCAGCTAGTAGCCTTCCTTTATAAATTGGGTGCAGAAGAGAAAGAAATCAGAAGGGACGTTTTTATTCCCTTCCAGTAGATCTGTGGACTCTCTGATTCCACCACTGGGGTAATTATCTTTCAATAGCACTTAATTTCAGAATTACAAAGCAGAGTAAACAGTCCCTTTTTGTTATGGCCTTCATTTTAATGTGTTATTAAGACCAGAGAGAAGAAGGGGAGGGGAGCCTTCCTACAGGTAATGTTTCAAAGGAAGCGAAAGTGATTTCAGAGGGGCTGTCTAAAATTTTGTAGGGTTTTAAGGATAACATGAGACTCACAGTGGTATTATGTGAAAAATGCAGGAACATCTGTTATGTTAAGTATAACAACAAAACCAAAATAAATCTCTCGAGAAGAAAAACTCATCATAGATTTCGGAGGGGCTTCCGCCTGACTCACAGGGAAATCGGCAGAAAACTATGGCAGTGGGAATGTGACTGGCAGAAGTAACCGTCTAATCTGAATGAAGCAGTGCCAGCTTCCAGGGTCTGCTAGCTAGGCCCTCTCCTGCTTGGTGCAAGGAGTCCTGAGTTACTGCGGCCAGCTCCAGAGGAGAGGGAATAGCTGTCAGTCAGGAAAAACTTTGTTCTTCTGTGTTTCTTCATTGTTTTCAATGAGTTCTTTTTTTCTTCTATTAATAAGGAAAGTGTGATCTGACTGGTGACAAAAAGAAAAAAAAAGTGCATGCGTGCGCACACACACACACACACTGTGGAGTCGGTCTTTCTCCTTTCATTTTAATGCATAGCTGTTTGAAATGAAAAGACTTTAATCTGCCTAGATATTGAGAAACAAACAGATGAATTGCTAAAAAGTCACAGCAAATGTTCAAAATCCAGATTGGCTCAATCTGATTTAAGAAGATGGTTCTGAATAATTTCCTAAGTGTGGTTGATACAGTCATACACCCACACCCTCGGGGTAGAAAATGCCCCTCTTCTGGTTTGGATCTGCGAAATTTTAGCAGCCTGTGATACATTTTAGCATTGTGTGTGTGTATATGTGTGTGTGGGGTGTGTGTGTGTGTGTGTGTGTGTGTGTGTGTGTGTGTATGAGAGAGAGAGAGAGAAAGAGAGAGAGAGACTGCACACACACACACACACACACACACACACACATACACACATGCATGTACAAACTGAAAAGACAGAAATAGGAGAGATCCAAACTGTCTATAAACAGCAACATGCTACACCCTGAAAGCGACCGATCTTGAAAAGTTGATTAACAGCAAGCCCCAGTCGAATGTGACCACATGATACTCTGCCACTATTATTTTTTCACATTTATTGATTAATTGGCTGGTTGCTTGCAGGGAGGTATGTGCATGCATGTGGAGGTCACCATTTAGGTCCTGGGGACCAAGATCAGGCCATCAGACTTGGCAGCAAGCTACTTTGCCGGCCGAGTCAACTTGTTGGCCCGTGTTGCCACTATTAATGTAGAGAATATGTCTCTTTGGAACAAAGAAGCTGCTGTCTTACAATTTGGGTGAATTTAAATAAGAAGAAACTGCTAGACAGATCTCTTAAGTAACAACCTGTCACCTACTGTGAGAAAAAGAAATCAGAATGAATCTTCAGCCATTGTCCTAGAACATTCCAGTGAAGAAAGTCTCGCTCAAGTCTCCCACTTCACCTACGTACGACACTGGCACCCTGATCCATCATCTAGGCACACAGTGTCTGGGTATTATTCTCTTATGAAAAGGGTACTTCCTGCTCTGCTTTTTGCCTAGGTAGCAGTTTTTAAGACCTAGGACCTCTGTCCAGCAGACCTTGTATGTACCTTTTGTAGTCTATTAAAGAATTTCTGTGTCTCACCCACAGCCATTAAGAGGTTGAAAGAAGATGCTTAAACCTCCCCATGAAGCTGAAAGACACAGACATAGCTGTAGTTCTGGCTATGGGCATAAACTATAGTATGAGACTAGGAGTCAGTAAAGACCAGCCCCTACACATTCTGGGGAGCAATGAGAAAGAATCACAGATCTTCCTATCTCTCTTCTCTCTCCACCACTTTCTTTTTCCTTTAACTGATTTGAACTCACTTTTTCTATCTGCTCCTCCCATTCTCTTGGTAAAACAACTTTAACCACACTTCATGTTGGCTTTCTCCTACTGTAACATAAATTTCATGAGATGTTCAGAATGCAAGAGTAGGGAAATAGTTTATTAAGTGGCATTGTTGCGGCCATAAAGGAATATGTACAAAGTAACATTCAAATTCCAGCTTGCCTTAAAACAGACAAACAAAAGAGTTCAAGACTAATGTGTTAAGAGATGGCTGGATGCATCTGTGTATCTTAGACATCTGGATCTGCTGCCTCTGTTACTGTGGAAGACATTGTGAGCTTAGTAAGAACAATGTTTTAGGGCTAGAGAGAGAGGTCAGTTAGTAGGACCTGAGGTTCAATCCCCAACATTCACATGAGAAAAACAAAACAAAATGAAAATAGGTGTGGTGAGGTAATCCCAGAGCCAGGGAGGCAAAGACAAGATCTGTCAGATCGGATGTCCCTTCATCATGTGATCCATACACCAGTCAATGATGTTGTCTTTAAAAAAGATGAAAAGTTCTTGAGGAATGAATACCAAGGTTTTTCTCTGGCCTCCACAAAAGATGTACATGTGGACTCACACATAGAAGTGTCTCTGTGCGCATATACACATACACACAAACACAACACACACACACATACAGATAGAGGAACAGATAGTTGTATTACAAGGTCAACTAAAGGAACTGTTGGCTGAGTCTTGAACTTCCAACCTCCTCCTGTTTCTCACCACCACTGGATTGATGAACTGAATCATCCCACCTCTGTGGTTTTGGGTGGGACATGAGTTCAGGGAACACTTTGGAATAACAAGGAGGCAGAACTGGCTTCTGATTATGGGAGCGTCAGCTTGAATTATGTTGCCACTGTTTAAATTCTAAGTAATTTTTAACAAGGAGCTTCAAATTTTGATTTGTTCTAGGTCCCATGAATTACATTGTTGGTCCTGCTTAAGAGAGTTTGCAAACACACATGCTCAGGCCCCAATCCAGGACCTCTGATTCAGAAGATGTTATACTGTTTTCAGAAAGACTTTTAGCACAGAGCTTAGGCAGTGCTATTGCCAGCAGCCTCTTTGGAGATAGCTGCACCAGTGCTGAGTATAGACTCCCTTAACAAACATCTAAGGAAACCTGAGGTCTGAGAAGAAGAAAAGCAGGCACCAGAATCCCAGTAAACAAGAGAAAACACATCCCCAGTTCCTCTTGGAAACAACTTCAGCTCTAGCTTGTCTCTGATCATTGCTTGCAATATTTGGTTCCCTAACTTGTTAAGCGATTTCTTCCATAGAAACTCGGAAATGCCAAATCATTTTCCTCTGCTGTCCAAAAGGGAAAGGGAATACGAGGCTTCTAAGTTCATAAATGATTCTCATGGTAAGTAGACAAAGGGCAGATACAAAGAACTGGCCTTTCCTAGGCCCTTTCCCTAGCAGACATTACCAATCATTCCTCAGACAATACTAATCAACCACAACATTCATTTCCTCCGAGTTCAGGCCTTACCTCAGCTCCTGTCTCTATTTAGACAGCAGATACCACCACAATAGACTTAACAATGCAGTTTAGAACTAGTTCTCATGTGTATCAACTGGGAATTTGAGTGGGAAACTGAAGCAAGGCAAATATAAAATAGTAAGTTTTTCTAAGTTAAATTAGAGCCGTTAGAAATGTTACCCTTTATTTTTTTTGATATTTTCTTTATTTACATGTAAATTTCTCCTTTCCCAGTTTTCCCTCCAAAAACCAACCAAACGAACAAACAAAAACAACAAGAACAAACCCCTGTTGCCTCCTCCCTCCCCATGCCTGCCACCTCACCCTCTCCCACTTATTGGCCCTGGCATTCCCCTACACTGGGGCACAAAACCTTCACAAGGCCGAGGTCCATTCCTCCTATTGATGATCAAATTTGCAATTCTCTACTATACACATGCTGCCAAAACAATCAGTCCCACCATGTATAGCCCTTGGTTGGTAGTTGGGTCCCTGGGAGCTCTGAGGGTACTAGTTAGTTCATATTGTTCGTCCTAAGGGGCTGCAAATCCTTCAGCTCCATAAATCCTTTCTCTAACTCCTTCGTTGGGGACCGTGTACTCAGTTCAATGAATGGTTGTCAGCCTCTAGGCTCTGACAATACCTGACTAATGTTACCCTTTTAAAGGATCAATTTACTTACAAGTTACTCATGTTGAAAATAAAGAGTATTTTGTTTCTTCTTAGAAGGAGGAACAAAATACTCATGGAAGAAGTTGCAGACAAACTATGGAACAGAGACTGAAGAAAGGACAATCCAGAAACTGCTCCACTTGGGAATCCTTCCCATATACAATCACCAAACCCAGACACTATTGTGGATGCCAGCAAGTGCTGGATGACAGGAGCCTGATATAGCCATCTCCTGAGAGGCTCTGCTAGTGCCCGACTAATACAGAAGTGGAGGCTCAGAGCCATCCATTGGACTGAGAACAGGGTCCCCAATGAAGGAATTAGAAAAAGAACTCAAGGAGATGAAGGGGTTTGCAGTCCCATAGGAGGAACAACAATATGAACCAATCAGTACTCCCAGAGCTCCCAGGGACTAAAACACCAACCAAAGAGTACACATGGTGGGACTCATGGCTCCAGCTGCGTATGTAACAGAGGATGGCCAAGTTGGTCATCAATGGGAGGAGAGGCCCTTGGTTCTATGAAAGCTCTATGCCCCAGTGTAGGGGAAAGCCAGGACCAGAAAGCAGGAGAGGGTGGGTTGTTGAGCAGGGGGAGGAGGGAGGGAACAGGGTTTTTTTTTCCCCCGGAAGTGAAACCAGGAAAGGAGATAACATTTGAAATGTAAATAAAGAAAATATATAATTAAAAAAAAAAAGAAATGGAAGTAAAAATCCTTGATGATAAAAAAAGAAAAGAAACAGAAACGCAACCCTTTGGAGGTGGGTAGTATCAGGGTTAGCCTCTTTCTGTGAGGTGGTAGAAATCGGGACCCAGGCAGTGACCTGATCCATTCTGATAGGAAAAGTATTGGCTAATTTTTATTAGCATATTTAGCTCTGGTGTGGAGGACCTCTCAAAGCTGAGGAGACTTCTCTCTGTAGCCAAGTTCATTAACTACAGCACTCTCAAAAGAAAATTAGGGAATTTGCATTTTTAAGTTGCAAGTAACAATAGCCTTACCTCTGAAGTCAGGATCTCATTAAGAGGCAAGAGCACACCGTTGTGAGACTCTCACCAAACTGACATTCCTCTGAACTTAGCTTTTGGCTCCAAAAATGTCACACGTACTAAAACTCCCTTGAAAGTATATTAAATTCTGAGACTCTGCTGTTGGTTAGGGAGGAAGGAGCATATGGGCTGAGAAGATTCTAGGATCCAGAGCTCTGGTTCCAACCGCCACGCTGTTATTGATCACTTCATCAGGGCAGGAATAATTTTTTTTCAAGCAAACAGATCAGGTGCTTTCTGATGTCGTGGGAAGTAGGGGTAGGACAGGGCCAGCTGTCAATCCAGATGCATCCTTGGGAGACTTCCTAGCGGAGTAGGAAGTGGAAAAATGAACCCCTCCCCCTCCCCCCCCACAAAAGCCAATGATAATAAGACCCTTTAGTGGATTTCTTTACTGTTCATAATATGATCTTAACATTGAATCAGGTGTGTGTGAAATGTGAATGTAGAAAGGAAGGTCATAGAGACAAAGATATTAGGCAGAAGGGATATGTACATTT
>JADRCD010235342.1:0-13906 GCA_019843815.1 Montemys delectorum
AGAGAAACCCTGTCTTGAAAAAAAAAAAACAAACAAACCAAAAAACAAAAACAAAAAAAAAAAAACAAAGAAAAGAAAAGAAGATATAGAATATTCAGCAGTATCTGATTAAATAGATCACTCCTAATTGTGAGGTGAATACATATCAAGATAGAAAGTTTAGGGGCTGGGGAGATGGCTCAGCGGTTAGAAGCACAGACTGCTCCTGAGTTCAAATCCCAGCCACCACGTGGTGGCTCACTGCCATCCGTAATGGGATCTGACGCCCTTTTCGGGAGTGTCTGAAGACAGCTACAGTGTACTTACAAATAAGTAAATTAAAAAAAAAGAAAGTTTAAATCTCACAGCTGACTGATGGGCTGACATGGAACACAGAGGAATCTTAATGAAAAGAGGAGACCTTTGAGGACAGTCATGGGCTGTACATTCTCAGGGCCCTTGTCAGTGACCTTTGGAGGCTTCTTCCTACTTCTTCTTCTTCTTTTTTTTTTTGGTTTTTCGAGACAGGGTTTCTCTGTGTAGCCCTGGCTGTCCTGGAACTCACTCTGTAGACCAGGCTGGCCTCGAACTCAGAAACCCGCCTGCCTCTGCCTCCTAAGTGCTGAGATTAAAGGCGTGCGCCACCACCGCCCGGCTTCTTCCTACTTCTAAAAGGGGAAAGGGAAGAGGACCAAATCAGCTCAGGAGAGTTTGACTCCAGATCTACAGCAATTCATAAACACTAAGTTCTAATTAATCCACATTAAAGAACCTTTGACATACACGTGGCTTTTTTTTTTTTTCCTCTTGGGATTTCAGTTTGTAAGATACTCAGATGGCCTTTGCTCACGCAGCCTCCTGACCATCCAACACAATATTGTAGACAGGTTATCCATACACTTTGCCATCACTTCAAGCTATGCACTAGGTGCGTGGCTTGTTTGACTTAACGAACCTTTAAGAAAACAATGTAATCAATCTTACGATACCCTGGTCTCGACATGCAATCACCGCTCACAAGCTGAATGGCAGCTTTAACCTTCACCTTGCTCCCTATTTCTCCTGCATAACTCCTCCCCACCCCTGAGTCAGAGCAGTGTGCTGTGTGTGTAGAGTATGGTGATTAGGAAACAGACCACCAGAGAGCAATGAGTGATCCTGAGAAACGATGAGGATGACAGTTTGAGGACAGTCGCTTGTGGTTTGGCTTGCGGCTCTGGGTCAGGAATGTCAGAAAAGTGATTTCTTTGAGAAGTAAAACTCTCACAGTAGATGGAGACCAAGCCCCTCCATCCTTAGGGATCAGGCCCACTCCTGGATGGCCTAGTCAGGGAGTCAGTCGGCCTCCTTTCTTTTCCTCCATACGGCCACAGCCAAGCAAGATCTTGACACTCTGATCTGCCCACTTGCTGAGTGCTGGGCTGACAAGCATGGGCTACCATGCCGTCTTTCACGCAGTGCTGACTGACGTTCGGGCCCAGGGATTTTTGCAGGCTGCACAAGCATTCCGCCAAGATAGCTTCATCCTAAGCTTGCACTCCTTATTTCATAGCAGTAGAGATGAGTGATGAACTGTCAAGATCCCTGGGTGGTCAGCTGGATGGCTAGGGGCAAAGAGCTCTCTCTCTCTCTCTCTCTCTCTCTCTCTCTCTCTCTCTCTCTCTCCCTTTCCCTTCCTCCCTGACTTCCTTCCTTCCTTCTGTTCTTTGACAAGAAGTTACTATGTATCCCTGGCTGGCAAAGGACTCACTATGTAGACCAGGCTGACCCTAAACTCATAGAAATCAACCTGCCTCTGTTTCTCAACTCCTGAGATTAAGGAGTGTGCCTCCATGCCTGGCTACTTCTTTCAATGACTGTTTTCAGCGCTTCCCGGAATTGTTATGAAAACTAAATACATTAATCCTTTTGAAGTGCTTACCACAGGATTTAGCTCACAATAAGCTATTATTCTTATTTGGTCTCCATTGTGTATTTTCCTTGCACTTCACAACCACACTCCAATAACGAGACACACAAAAGAAAAAATTAAAAAGAGCAAATGCAGCCTGTTAGCACCTGACAGTAATCCTATTTGGGAAGTTCAGGTAGGTAGGAGGATTAGATATTCAAAGTCACCTATAACCCAGAAAAAGGCTAGCCTGGGCTACATGGAACCCTGTCTCAATGAGCCAAAAAGTTTAAAATTTAAAAAATAAATAGAAAGGTTGGGTGGTGGGGGCACATGCCTTTAATCCCAGTACTTGTGGGTAAAAGCAGGTGGATCTCTGTGAGTTCTAGATCTCTGTGAGATCGAGGCCCGCCTGGTCTACAGAGCAAGTTATAAGACAGCCAGGGCTACACAGAGAAACCCTGTCTTGAAAAACACATACATGTCTTGCTACATGTGGTGGCAAGTAGCTGTCAAGTCAGTATTATAGTCTGAAAGAAGAGGAGGATTTTATGTGAGGAGACCCCCCCAAAACCGAAACAAAAAACCCAGGGGCTGAGATGCAATTCAGTGGTAAAATGCATGCCTCACATAGGCAAAAACTGCTGCGAGTGCAGAGTCGACTTCACAGTCTTGTTCTCCAGCTCTTGTAGTTCTTGGTGTTATTTGTGGAGTGAATCGAAGTGACAGAAAGGATGATGAAAGGGTTTTTGTTTATCTTCAGTGGCATCATTTAAAAAAAAAACCCACCAAGAAGAAAACAACAAAACAACAAAACTCCTTCCGAAGCTCTGAAGGAAGCGCCAAGAGTCACTGCAGCAGCCACGCAGGGTGGAGAGACGGCTCGGGAGTTAGGAGCTCACTTTTCAAAGGTTTTGCAAAGGACCAGAGTCCAGTTCGCAGCTCCCACGTCAAACTGCTCAGGATCACCTCTCACCCCAGCCCCAGGGGATCGGGTGCTCTCTTCTGGCCTTCACGAACACTTGCTCTCCTGTGCACAATTTCCACGCAGAGATACACACACCGCATAAGTAAAACCAAATAGTGTAACATACGATCTTTGTTTTACTTACATATAGTGCTGAGAAGTAACCCCAGGGCTTTGTGGGGCAGGAGAAGCACTCTCATTGAACTGAACTCCCAGACCTTTTTCTTCTTCTTCTATTATTATCATTATCATCATCATTATTATTATTATTTATTTTTTTTTCCAGCAAGGTTTCACAAAACCCTGGTTGGCCTCAAACTCCTGGTCCTCCTATCTCCTCCTTCCCAATTCTGAGATTACAGGTGTTATCACCCTGCCCAGCTGAGAAGGGTGGAAGCTAACACAGGAGGCTAGCTATACTGGCCAGCCCCCCCCCTCTCTCTCTGTGATATGCAGCACTGGGTGGCTCAGAACTCGCAATGTGGACCAGGCTGTGTGCACCACCATGCCCAGAAACTCTCTTTTTAAACCATTTACTGATTTTCTGTTCCATTCCAAGTCTTTCTGTAGAGAGGTTTTTGTTATCTTTTGCAATAGTATCTTTGTTTCGGGTCGGATGCTTTACACGCTTTGGGGTTGCAACAGGGCAACTATTTGAGTTTTCTATTTGCTTGTTTGTCTGATATTTTGGTTTTCTTGAGACACGGTTTCTCATCTAGCCCAGTATGGATTCAAACTTGTTACGTAGTCCAGGATGAGCTTGGCCTTCATTCTTATGTCTCTTCCTTTCAAAACCAAGGATAACAGTTATGTGTGCCAAACCCAACGTATTAATTGTTTGTTTGTAGCTGTTAGTTTCTCTTCTGAGACTGTTTCAAGTAGCTCATGTTGACCCGGAACCCCTTTTGCCACACCGTCAGAGGCAGCTTGGCATCGCAGACAGTCATACTCTCAGAGTCCGCCAGGGGTTGCTGCTGTGCGTCCTCCGGGCTGCACCACCCTGCTTCCTTCCTGCAACCTGGCGAGCCCGCAGCTCTTCGCAAGGACACCGCGGAGGGGGCACATCCGCGCTCCCACTTCCTCCCGACGCAGCCTGTGATTGGCTCGCAGCCTGAGGAGGAACACGTGAAACAGCAGCTGCGGCTAGCAGAAACTTGCTGCTCGTCTCCTGGTAGCATCGCACCGTACCGCGGTCAGCTCCCGACAACCCGGCCTGGGGACAATGAGGTCGTCGTGCGTCCTACTGGCCGCGCTGCTGGCGCTGGCTGCCTACTACGTGTACATCCCACTGCCCAACGCGATGTCCGACCCCTGGAAACTGATGCTGCTGGACGCCACTTTCCGCGGCGCGCAGCAAGTGGTGAGCAGAGCGAAAGGGATGCCCCGTGTCGTCCCTGCTCCCCTAAACGAAACCCCCATCCCTTATCCGGGTTGTCCATGGGCCCTTTGAGGATGTCACATTTGCATCCTTGTCCTGCAATAGGGATAGCCCGTGTTCCAGTGAACGCGCATCTGCCTCTCCCTGTTTCTCCTGATCCCCGGGCTCTGAGGGTGTCGTGTTTGCATCCTTGTAGTGTAGTGGGGGCACCCAGTGTCGCCCATGTTTTCTCAGAGTTCAAGCTTCCCCAGGACCCCTAGCCCTGGCACCGAGGGTGTCCTTTTCTCATTCTTGAAGTCAGCGGGCAGATATGAGTGGAAACAGGTGAAGTTCTCCTCGCGTGGCGTCTCTGACAGCTGTTTAACCTTTCCTACGTCCTAATTAGCTCCCCTGCTTTCTCGGTTCGCTGTGTCTTGAGCAAAAAGCCTTTAGCAATTTATAAGCCACCCCGCCCCCACCTCTGTTGTCCCACCAGCAGGCAAAGGAGGAGTTAAATGGTTTTTGTTTTGTTTTGTTTTTTAACTAAGGGAATTGTGATTTCCCTGCTGAGCAGGAGCGGGCGCGGGCAGCCTCCTAACGTCCCCAGGCCTTAGCGCTCTGTTCTGGGGACCGCAGGCTAGGAGGAACCGCTCTGACCTTCGGTTCTCTTCCCTGGCACCTCTCAGCTCAGCGGAAGAAAAGAAGGCCGGGAGGCTGGCAGGCCGGGAGGGCTGTGAAGGTTCCTGTTTGAAGGCTGTTTTCTGTTTGCTTGCTGCATTTGTCTTGCGTCCTTCGCTGTCTGGGAGATAACCTTGGCCCGGGCCGGAACGGCGTGGCCTTCTTTAACCTGCACGGTGGCATTTCTCTGCACTGTAGCCTGCTCCTGTACATTGCTCCCCCGTGGGGAGGACAGTGTCATTGGTTTATTCCATGGTAGGAGGATTGCTTTTAGTATCAGAAGCATAGTCTGCAGCTAAGGCTGACCGACATGACTGCATCTGTGTTATGCAGGTTCCCAGCGCTCCTCCACCCTCTGCCCAACACTGAGCCTTAATACTGTTTTGGTCTGGTTTTGTTTTGTTTTGTTTTTTCAAGACAGAGTTTCTTTTTAATCCTGGCTATCCTGGAACTTGCTCTGTAGACCAGGGTAGCCTCCAACTTGCCTGCAGCTGCCCCAGGAATGCTGAGAGGCATGAGCCACGACCTATCGACTCTTCTTCTTCTTCTTCTTCTTCTTCTTCTTCTTCTTCTTCTTCTTCTTCTTCTTCTTCTTCTTCTTCTTCTTCTTCTTCTTCTTAAATAAGATATATGAACATGCATTAAAATTTTTTAACTAGTTTTTATGTATGGGTGTTTTGCCAAAATGTATGTCTGTGTACCACATGGGTGGAGTGCCCACAGACCAGAAGAGGATGTTGGGACTGTAGTTACAGAGGATTGTGAGCCTCTGTGTGGGGGCTGGGAATGAACCCTGGGCCAGTGCTCTTAACCCATAAGCTCCGGCTGGTTTTGCTTTGTTTGTTTGTTTGTTTGTTTTGTAGATGGAGTCTCAGTATGTAGTTTTAGCTGGACTCTGTGTGTAGCCCAGATCAGTCTTGAACTCTTGATCCTGCCTCTACCTCCCAAGTGTTGGAATTTATTATGTGGGTCAAGCTGGCGGTTCTTGATGCTGACATTGCAGACCTGTCTGCACTCTGTGTGTGTGTGTATTGGGAGGTGTTGTCTTGTAGCTGAGGCTGGGTATGAGTTTCTATCAGTCTGGGCAGTCATTGAACTATCCCTAGTGTTTAGATTATAGGTTTTATTTCTCTCTCTCTCTCTTAATTTTGGTGTTTAGAATCCGGACCTTTGCTACCTGTCACAAGCAAGCTGGCCTCAAACTTGCTAGGTTGTTCAAACTGGTCTTCAGGTCATAATTTTCCTGCCTCAGCCTCCTGAGTGTCCTGGGAGTTTATTTAAAGGCCCCTCCCACAGAGATCCACCCTGGTTTGTGAGACATTTTGTGGAACAGAATGTGGAAGGGTGGTCTGTTCTCTTCTCTACAGGCAGCTGAGAAAGTCAGTCTTCCCCTAGGAAGCCCTCAAGAAGTCGAGTGCGCACTTGACTGATAGAGGTTCTGGACACACACATCAGATTCTCTTGCATATGGGCTTGAGGTCCCCACAGCATGAGGAACTGTATTAAAGGGTCATAGCCCTGGGAAGGGCTGAGAACCACTGGAAGGGGATAAGATGCTTAGGGGGGCAAACGTCAGTGTGACAGTGGAGCCCTCCGACTTCACAGCTGCACCACCGTGGCAGTGCGCTCGAGGCGGGCGGAGATGGAGCAGGTGATGAAGGAAGCCGGAGGACAGGAAGAAGTCCTGCCAAAGAGCCTCTTTGAAAAGGTTGTGTGTGTGTGTGTGTGTGTGTGTGTGTGTGTATATATATATATATATATATATATATATATATATATATATATGTGGGCTGGGGTTGTAGCTCACTTGGTAGAGGGTTGGCCAAGCATGATCGAGGTTCTGGTTCAATCCTGAGCTCAGCCTAAATGAGGTTTGGCAGCACACGCCTGTAATCCCGGCATCCAAGAGGCGGAGAAATCTTCATGTGCAAAAAGCGTATCTGAGGCTAGCCCGGAATACGTGTTAAAAAGAAAAAAAGAAAGACAGATAAAAAGAAAAGGTTGTGCAGATGCCCCTTGGGTGCCGGATTGGACTTTCAGAGCCAAGCACTGATGCGGGGAACATGATCCGGCCGTGCCCATCAGAAACGTTGGAGGCATGTTTTTTCTTGGTCACCAGTCCCTTTGGGCAGAGTGTGTTACATCATGGATAGAGGCAAGGCCGCAGCTAGCAGTGCAGGTACTTTACAGCGCTGAGAACCTCCTGCTAGTCCAAATCCGTGGTCATTTGTAAGAGACAGAGGAAACATGCAGTGTTAAGGGAAAGAGAGGTGGAACACGGTGCAGTGGTAAGAGTGCTTATATTGCATGTGCTAGATCGGAGGCACCCCAGATTCGAGGCACCCCAAAATCATTTAAATTCAGGAACAATAGAAGAGGGGAGTCGGGGATAGCGCAGTGGTTGAGTGCTTGCCTGGCGTGTATGACACCGTGAGTTTGATCCCTAAACAAAATGTTAAATTGTAGTCAACTCAGATTTTTTTAAGTACTACACAGCTAGAATGTTTATATTGTAAAATAATGTTTAGTGGGTGCTGGGGAAATGACTTAGAAAAGCAAAACGCTTTCTAATCCTCAGTATGCATGTAAAACCTGTATATAGTACTCATGCCCGTGTTCCCAGCCCATGTCTGTGTTCCCAGCCCATGTCTGTGTTCTCAGCTCATGCCTGTGTTCCCATCACATGTCTACATACATGTCTACATAGTTCTCAGCCCTATAGAGGCAGAGGCAGGAGGATCTCAAGGGTTTTCTGGTCATATACTCTGGCTGAGTCTGTCAGCTCAGTGTTCGGTGGGAGAGACCTATAGGACACCAGTTATGAATCTTCTTAGTGACAGAATGTGAGAGAAAGTCTCCTGAAATTGGCGTGCCTTCTGACGTCCTCCTAATTTTGAGCACAGCCCCACAGTGCCAGTCCATGTCCTTCTTTGCCTTATGGATGGCCGAGCCTTTGGACCAGCTAAGCAAAGCTGTTCGACTGTCTCCTCACACTGAGAGCTGTAACATGACCTCACCTGAGCTCTCTACAGGCCTTGCCGTGCTCCTGTGTTTTGTGTGACTGAAATTACAGCCTAGCTGGAAACTTCAGAACTCCAGTGCACTGACCTTTGCCATAAGTTTTGAACTGGGAAACTGTACCCATATCAGGTAAATTTTAACTATTTCTAAGTAGAGGAAGTGTTTCTTTTGGCTTGTGGTCTGAGGAGACGCAGTCCATGGGGCAGGGGTAGCATGGGAACCTGAGGTAGTGAGGTAGCTGCTCACATTGCCTCTGTAGCCCAGGAGGAGAGATGAATGATGGGGTTCTATTTGACTTTAGAATATTAGTGAATAAGCTTTAACGATTTTCTTGTTTTGTTTGTTTGTTTTTAGTTTTTCAAGACAGGGTTTCTCTGCGTAGCCCTGGCTGTCCTGGAACTCGCTCTGTAGACCAGGCTGGCCTCGAACTCAGAAATCCACCTGCCTCTGCCTCCCGAGTACTGGGATCGATTTTCTTTTTTGAAACATTGTTATGCACTGTGACGGGGCTGGTCTTGCTATGCCCTTGGTGGTGGCTGGTTTTGAACTTGGGATAATTCCCCGTCAGACTCTGGAACACTGGGACTGTGGTAGTGGGCTTGGTAGCAGACAAGTCTTGTCTGTCACCCCCAGACTTGGGATGACAGACTCAAGACCGATACTTCACAGAAGCTTGAAGGGCCAGTAACCATGGTGATATGATGAGCTAGTTCTGTCAGATTTCCTACAAAGCCAAGGCAGCAGAAAGGCCTCCCCTTCAGGGAGGTGTTTCCTCTGGACTACTTCTGACAGGTGAGCAGGCCGAGTGGTGTTCTACCGACGGCTCTTGGCAAGTCAAGTGCCTCAGTTACCAGATGTGTAAGGGAATGCAGTTCAATAGATTCTTCTTCATTTCTCTCTAGCGCTTCTGCAAATCCAGCCCTGAGCACAGAGAGGGTGTCCCTCTGACGTGATCTTTTGTGAGACAGCCTATCCTGTTTCTTATAGGCAGCCCAAACTTGATCTGCAGACGTTTCCGTAGGGTGTGGAAACCTTTCGTTCTGAAAGGTTCTTTCTGTACACAGGTTACTCTAAAGCTAACGAGCAGGAGGCTGGCGTGTAGCTGAGCAGTAGAGCTCTTTCTAGCATGAGTAAGACCTGGGTTTTATTCCTAGCACCCAGAGGAGGTAAGAAGAGGGGGGAGGGTTTCGTTTTAGCTAGGTTTGATGGTGTACTTGTGTAATCCCAGTAACGGGAAATGCTGACACGGGAGAAGGACAAGTTCAAGGCTAGCTAAGGCAACTGAGTAAGACACTTACCTCAAAATAAAAACTTAAAGGGGGTTGGGGCAGGGAGAGGAGAGGGTAGAATGTGTACCTAACAAACACAAGGCCTTGGGTTCAAGCATAGTTCACCATAATAAATAAATGAATAACCAGCATATGTTTATCTTAGCTTCCAAGGAGACTGGGTTGTAATAATCTGCTTATTTATATATTAACTCTGTTTTATAAAGGGTGAAGGAAAGACCTAGTATGGGGTGGCACGTATCAATAGGCCCAAACTTGGAAGCGTGAGGCAGGAGGATTAAGAGTTTCAGGGTCAGCCTGAGCTGCGTAGTAAGACCCTATCTCACAAAGAAGTGGAACGAAGGAGTGATGAAATGGGACCCAGGAATGAAGCTCAGTGAAGCTTGCCTAGCGTGCTCGAGGTTCCCCGTTCACTCTCCAGCACCACCAGAGGGAAGAGAAAGCCACTGAGTTGCCAAGCGACAAGCCTGGCAGCGTTCCCAGGACAATCTGAGGTGTGACATATCATGAAATGGTAGCGGTATATTTTTCAGCGTTTCCAGAATCAACTTAAAATCCTACCACCTGGAAGTCATCGTGTCACTTATACATACATGTAATGTGTTCGCATATAGTGTGTGTCCACATCCATGCACATGTGATGGTGTACTTGTGTAATCCCAGTGGCTGGATCGGCTGACTCATGAGAAGGACAAGTTCAGGGCTATCCTGGGCAACTTAGTAAAACACACACCCTTAGCATGTCTTCGATCACTGAGCTGCACACTCCTGGGCGGATTCAATAAAGACATTTTTCTTCTTTTCAGTGTGTCTGCGGTGAGTGCATGTGTGTATGTGCATGCACATGTGTTTGGGCATTCCTGTGCAGGTGTGTATGCATGTGCGTATATGTAATGTGTATAGATATGCACATGCCATGGCATACATGTGGCGGTCAGAGGATATCTTGCAAGGACTCTTGTTTTCTCCTTCCTCTGTGTGAGACCTGAGGATTCAGCTTGGCAGTAGGTATCTTAACTCATTCCGCCATCTTACTGTCCCTAAGTCCAGAATATTCTGCAGTCAGTCTTCTACCTTATTCTTTGAGGAAGGATCTCTAGATCAAGCCCAGAGCTTTTGCCAGCTTGTTGAGGGATTCCCTGTCCTGCCTTCCGAGGCTGGAGTCACTGGCAGGCTACTGTGCTCTCTCATTTACCTGGGTTCTGGGGGGGTCACATAGCAAGGGCTTAAAGCTCTGAGCAATCCCTCCAACCCTCAACAAATACTCGTTCAACAACAGTGCTAGGAGCGGCAGAATGAATGAGGCAGGTAACTGATCTTACCCTGGAACTTTTCCTGAGATGCAAACAAATATCTTTTTATATAAGATGAGGTGGTGGTTTGAATGAAAATGGCCTGCTGGCAGTGGTGGTGCACGCCTTTAATCCCAGCACTTGGGAGGCAGAAGCAGGTGGATTTCTGAGTTCCAGGCCACCCTGGTCTACAGAGTGACTTCCAGGACAGCCAGGGCTACACAGAGAAACCCTGTCTTGGAAAAAAAAAAGAAAAAAGAAAAGAAGAAAAAAGAAAAAAGAAAATGGCCTCCATAGGCTCATAGGGTCAGGCACTATTGGGAGGTGTGGCCTTGCTGGAGTAGGTGTGGCCTTGCTGGAGTGGGTGTGGCCTTGTTGGAGGAAGTGTGTTACTGCAGGTGGGCTTTGAGGTTTCAGAAGCTCAAGTCAGACCCAGAGCCATCTCTGCTGCCTGCTGATCCAGATCCAGAACTCTCAGCTCCCTCTCCAGCACCATGTCTGCCTGCATGCTGCCATGCTTCCTACAATAACAGTAATGGGCTAGCCTTCTGAACTGTAAGGCAGCCCCAGTTAAATATTTTCATCTGTAAGAGTTGCTGTGGTCCTGCTGTCTCTTCACAGTAATCAGACAGGAATCATTGACAAGCCAAAGAAACCATTCAGCCCAAGGCTTGCTTTGTGAACCTATGAGTCTAGTGTATCCATGAGTATGTTGCAGGAGTGTGGGTAACTCAAAGGCAGTTGTGTCATTGAAAAGCCACTCCGGCATGGATGATGCTGCCCTGGACTCCCCTGGACTCCACTAGAGAGTCTCCAGTTCCAGCCATTGTTAACTTGTATTCCTCTGTGTGGGGGGGTGGGGTGTGTGAATTTTGTAACTTTCATGAGCTTCCTGGGCCCTGTGAGTTTACTTCCTGGGCTCTTAGAAATGACCTTCCTGGAGTGTTTCAATTAACACAATAAGTTCCACAACAAACTTGAGTTGCCAGTTGAACGAGATGTGAGGGACCATCATCTGATAGTGACCAGGGCTATAGCCAAGCGACAGAACATAAGTTACAGATGGGGCTTTTATGGGTCCCTGCGATATCCTGCAAAAGGACATCAGACACAGACCTGGGGTCAGGGCTGAGTGCTACGCGCCTGTAACCCCAGCACTGGAGGGGTGAAGGCCAGAGGATCAGAATGAACGTCAAGTCTGCGTGTGACCCAACAGCAGAATGTGGCCCTGGCTACTGGGCATGTTCCCTTTTCTAATCTGTTAGCCCGGCTGGTTGTTGACAACACACTCCCAGACTTTAAACATCATAAGCACCTCCCCACTCAGACCCTGTGCTTCGCATGTGATTCCTTGCGTCACTCCAGTCACATGACTTTTTTTTTTTTTCTTTATGTGACAGGAGAGGACTCAAAAGGAAGAAGAGTAACTTGCTTAGGATGACAGCGATGAGGAGGGGAATGGGTGAAGGCCAGGCTGCCTGGCTCCCATGCTCAGGAGTTTAACCACGGTGCTCACTGCCTTGGCACAGGGACCAGCTGAGGAAATGGAAGTCAGGCACTTACAAGAGAGGGGCCAAAGGCGTTTTAGCAACAGAATATGAATGAGAGGCCCAAGGAGAGATGGGGATAGAGTTGATGGCCTAAAAATAGTTTAGACCAGCTAGAGCCTTAGAAGGTTTAAGACCGGAGTGGAAGTCAGAGGGAAGCGTGGGCTGGGCAAGGAGTGGCTTTTTGTCTGTGGTCTGGAAAGACGGCAGGAAGTTTACATGGTGAGGTCTGTCCTAGAACAATCTTCAGCATTTATTTTAGACTCTTATAGCCCCAGCTGGCCAACAACTCCATAGAGCTTCCAAGTACCCTGAGTTTCTAATAGTCTTGCTTCTGTCCCCTGAAGAGATCACATGCATTCCCCATCCTGCCTGCGGATGAGGTGCTGACAGCCCACGGCTTCCCCCTTGCTAAGGCAAGCACTTCCCAAGTCAGGTCCCCCGACAGCACTCAGGAGCGTTTGGGTTTGTTTCTGGTTCTGTTTCTAAGGCCTCATCCGTACTAGGTGTGGTGGTTTGTGTATGCTTGGCCCAGGGAGTGGCACTATTTGGAGGTGTGGCCTTGTTGGAGTAGGTGTGTCACTGTGGGTGTGGGCTTTAAGACCCTCATCCTAGCTGCCTGGAAGCCAGTCTTTTCCTAGCAGCCTCCAGATGAAGATGGAGAACTCTCAGCTCCTCCTGCTCCCATCTTGATAATAATGGACTGACCCTCTGAACCTATAAGTTAGCTCCAATTAAATGTTGTCCTTTTAAGAGTGGCCTTGGTTCACGGTGTCTCTTCGCAGCAGTAAAACCCTAAGACACTAGGCCAGCACTGCATCACTGAGCTACACCCAGAGGTCTTTGGAGAGTCCCCACTGGTAGTGTGTAAACTGAAATTTCAAGCAGAAGGTAGTTATCCAGTAGAAAACATGAAGAAATGGGCTAGGAGTAGTTTGGAGGGCAGGTGACCAGGGCTGTGACTGTGGGGGATGCGGAGGAATGGGTGAGGGGGAGAGCTCTCTGGTGAGCCCTGGGACAGACTCTAAGAACTACAGCCATGTTGATGGTGAGCTTGATTGAGAGGGTCTGCTGGTGGGTGAGGTCAGGTTTGGGTCCTTGGCGGGCACTGCCGGGATATAAGAAGCCTTTTAGTAAACGGTTGGGTATGCTGGCTCACTGGAAAGTGGCCTGGTTTCATGTGTTGAGGTCAGGGTCACAGCAAAAGGGTGGTTGTGTGTGGAGTTAGATGGAGACTGGGGAACCTTGTCCAGGGCACTCCTGGGATGTGCAGTGTCTTACTTAGGATTTCCATTGCTGTGAAGAGACACTACAACTTCCACTGTGCTCATGCCCCGTACCTAATATTCCAACACTCATGAAACCAAGGCAGTCATGTCGAGAGCTCGAGGCCAGCCTGAGCTACATAGTCTGAGTTAGCTTGGGCTATATACAACACCTCATCCCAGAAAGTTAGGACCAGCCAACCAGTTGAACAAGCATGGCTTTTATGTACTTTGTGCAGCACTCTAGGATTTGGGAAAGATGTCACTGCCTTATTTAATAGATTCAAAACAAAGCAACAAAACAAACCAGTTAACTAGCTGCCATGGCTGTGTGTTTTGTCAGCTGAGCACATGAGGCTCGGGGAAGGTCAGTGACCTCAAGATCTCGTGGTGAGCTGCCACGAAGGATGGAAGCTCCCTGATGAGGGGCTGTGCATACCTGGCTGTGATGGCAGTCTTTGCCAAAAGCTAAGCATGGCCTTGGCTTTGAACTCTTAATCCTCCTGCTTCCACCTACCATGCTAAGATGGGATGGCAAGCATCATTCTCACCTTCCTCCTCCTCCTCTTCCTCCTCCTCCTCCTCTTCCTCCTCCTCTTCCTCTTCCTCCTCCTCCTCCT
>JADRCD010235343.1:0-11131 GCA_019843815.1 Montemys delectorum
GCAGGACTAGGTACATCTTCTCCCACTGAGGCCAGACAAGGCAACCTAACTAGGGGAAGTTAGGGACACCCCCCACTCCAGCTGTTGGGGGACCTACATGAAAATCAACCTACACATCTGTTACATAATATGAGGGGAGGCCTAGGTCCAGCCCATGTATGCTCTTCGGTTGGTGGTTCAGTCTGTGGAAGCCCCCAAGGGTCCAGGTTAGTTGACTTTGGTGGTCTTTCTGTGGAGTTCCTATCCCCTCTGGGCTCCTTAATCCTTCCTCCTGCTCTTCCACAAGAGTCCCTGAGCTCCGTCTAATATTTGACTATGGGTCTCTCCATCTGTTTCAGTCAGCTGCAGTGTGGAGCCTCTCAGAAGACAGTTATGCTACCAGGTTCTTGTCTGCAAGCACAATAAAATATCATTAATAGAGTGTCAGGGAGTGGTTCTTGTCCATGGAATGGGTCTCAAGTTGGGCCGATTACTGGCTGGCCATTCCCTCAGTCTTTGCTCCATCTTCTTGTAGGCTGGACAAATTTTGGGTCAAAGGTTTTGTGGGTGGGTTGGAATCCTTATTCCTCCACTGAGAGTCCTGGCCAAGGTTGATCTTGACCTCCAGGTGGCCCTGCTTCCATCTCCCAAGTGCTGGATTACAGTCATGTGCGGTCATGCCCAGCTGAGTATTTATTTATGATTCATT
This sequence comes from Montemys delectorum, assembly GCA_019843815.1. Taxonomy (NCBI): domain Eukaryota; kingdom Metazoa; phylum Chordata; class Mammalia; order Rodentia; family Muridae; genus Montemys; species Montemys delectorum. The sequence goes on from JADRCD010235343.1 coordinate 689, forward strand.
TTGCAGACATTTTACTTTCTCTTGAGAGAATAGCCAAGAGTGGAATAGCTGTTTCATAAATTAGTTACAAGTATAATTTTATAAGAACTGGCCCGACTCTGGTCTAAAGTGGTTCTACCATTTTTAAACATGTATTTATTATTTATCATGTGCGGGTATCTGTGTTTAGGGATCTGTGCCATGCGAATGTGTGGAGGTCAGAGGACAACTTGCAGGAGCTAGTTCTCTCTGTCTACCATGTGGGATTCAGGGATCAGACTCGGGTTGTCAGGCTAGGTGGCAGTTCTTTTACCAGCTGAGCCATCTTCCCAGCCTGTCATCTTATTTCCACAAGGAGTGAATGATAGCTGGGCTCTCTCTACACCCAAGCTAGCTCATTGTTTCTTTGTTTCCTTGCTGGTTTTAGATATTTTCATTGGGGTTCAGCTGTAGCAAATTGGTGTTTCTGTTTATAGTCCCCAGTGATTGATGATCTTGAACACAACTTTATGTTTTTATCAGTTATTCATATATTACTCTTCGTGACATGTTAGTCTTTTGCCTATTAAGAAAGCCTGTTCATAGTCTGTCTTTATGTAGATGTAGGAATTCTCAGGAAGAATGGTCTGAATTCAAGGTCTGAGTCAAATGTAAAGTATATATCTTTCCTCAATAGTCTGGGTTTTACTTTTTCTTAATGGCATCTATTTTTTCCTACTTTTAAAACCAACTTTACGAATTCACAATCTATATATGAAAAAAATAGATCAAGTTCAATAACTTGATCTAATGCAGATGCCTGGAGACACCAACAGAAGGCTTAAGGTCCCCTGGAAGTAGAGTTACAGGCAGCTGTGAACTACCATGTGGGTGCTGGATCCAAACCTGGGTCCTCAGCAAGAGCAGTAAGGATTCTTAACCAGTGAGGAATCTCTCTAATCCCTCAAATTTTCATCATCATAGCTGCATGAATTAATTTTTTTAGAATTCATTTATTTTATATGTATGAATGGTTTGCTCACATGTATGAATGAGTTATCATGTGAGTAACTGGTGCCCTCAAAGGCCAGGAGAGGATGTCAGATCTCCTGGAACTGGAGTTACAGGTCACTCTCAGCCACCATGTGGGTGCTGGGAACCAAACTTCAGAAGCGCAGCAAATGCTCTTAACCGCTGAGCTATCTCTCTAGCACCTGGAGTGAACTTTTAAGAAAACACATATCCTTGCGGTGATCACTACAATCAGGATCTTATTAGATCTAGGACAGATCTAATCTCCCCACTTGTATCATCCCACCCCTCTTCGCTGACCCTCAGGAAGCTTTCCATCTGATTTTGTCCTTACAAAAGACTTTTATCTGTCGTAGGATCACATATAAATAGAATGACAGAGTATGTATTCCTTTATGGCTGGCAGCTTTCTCTCAGCAAAATGTTTTTGGCATCTATTCATATTCGAGTGTAGCAATAGCTTATTCTTTTTGAGAGCTTAGATTTTATTTCTTTGCTTATAGTTTTCATTTTTGTCCTTTTTTTTTGTTTTGTTTTGCTTAACAATTTCAATGTGATGTTGGGAAAAAATCCCAGAGGGGGTGGGTATTTTCTGTTATTGTTTCTGATCTTTGAAAGAAAGAGCTTATTATTGCTCCATTTTACACACACACACACACACACACACACACACACACACACACACACACATTTCCCTAGACAGGGTTTCTCTGTGTAGTCCTGGCTGTCCTGGAACTCACTCTGCAGACCAGGCTAGCCTTGAATTTAGAGGCATAACTGCTTCTGCCTCCCATGTGTGCCACCACTACCCAGCCATTAAATGCTTGCTATACATTTTCATTAGCTGCCTTTGTTACACTGAGAATGTTCTAACCTATTTCTAGTTTGCTAGACAAAATGACTTTTTATGTTTTTAATCAAAAAATGTTTCAATTACATTTAATGTGTGTGTCTCTATGAACATCAGAAGCATGCAGATGCTGGAGACACCAACAGAAGGCTTAAGTTCCCCTGGAAGTAGAGTTACAGGCAGCTGTGAACTACCATGTAGGTACTGGATCCAAACCTGGGTCCTCGGCAAGAGCAGTAAGGACTCTTAACCAGTGAAGAATCTCTCTAGCCCCTCAAATTTTCATTTCTTAAAAGAAAATCATCAATAGCTACTACATGTTGGTAAAGATGGTCCATGCTTCTAGAAAGAAGATCACATGACTCCCCTTCTTTATCCAACTATTATGGTAAATGGTGTTGATTGATCCATAGATGTGGCCTGAGCTGAAGTCCCAGGAGAAACCCTACTTGCTCATGATTTACTAGTCTCCTTAGATTTTACTATGCCTAATTTGTAAATATTTTCAAAAGAAGCTTTGCATCTGTATTTAGAAAGGAATCATATTTACTTTTCTTCTAATACCCTTATAAGATTTTGGTAGCCTAGGTTAGTCTTGAACGAACATTGTGACTTAAAGTGACTTCTAGTCTAAGAGCTGCCCTCTCAGACATCTGAGGGGTTAGAGGCTTGAGACACCATGGTTGACTTTTAAAGTTATCGTTTTAAATTTTGGCATTGGAATTATGTTAACTTCATAAAAAGAGTCCTGAGATGTTCCCTTTGTTCTCTGAGTTTGTATAGACGTAGTATCATTTTTATCATTTTTACTTTGACTTGGATGCTTGATTGAATTTACTAGTGAAGCCATCTGGACCTGGTGCTTATGCATGTGCATACAGATATTTTAAATTACAAATTCAATTCCCTTAATAGATGCAGAGATATCAAGATTTTCTATTTCTTCTTGCACTAATTTTGGTGACTTCTGCTTTAAAACATTTTTATTGATTCTTTGAGAATTTCTTACACACACGCAATGCGTTCTGACCACGTTCTCCCCCTACTCCTTCCATTAACTCCTTTAGGATACTTTCTCACTCCCTCTTCCTTCAGTAATTTGGGTATCCCCCCAACCCGAAGGAATGCGCTCGTTTTTCTAAGTCTCTGAACTGATTACAGTTGTATATTAAGTCTGCTTGTCACTTCAACATTCCTGTTGAGGCTGTTGTGATGCTCTCACATGCAGATGCTGCTGAGTTGTGTTTTCTCGCTTGCCTTGTTATTGGCTTCCGGTTGAATTATCTTTTGGGAAGGAAACATTATCCCTTGTGCTTTCATTGCTTTGAGATGTACTGAGAGTTGTTCTGTGGGCCAGCTTGTGAGCATTCCATAGACTCCACCAAAATATTTACATACTATACATTTTTTTATTGCTTCTTTCTATCTTATTAGTGGGGTTTCTTTTGCATGATAAAGCACCATAACCAAAAGCAGCTTGAGGAGGGAAAGGAAAGGGTTTATTCCAGCTTACAACTCTTAGGTCACATCCTACCACTGATAGAAGTCAAGACTGGAGCTTGAGGCAGAAATGAGCAGAAGCCATGGAGAAAGGCTGCTTATTGGCTTGCTCCTCATGGCTTGCTCAGCCTGTTTTCTTATGCACCCCGGGATCACCAGCCCATGGTGGCACTACCCACAGTGACCTGGGACCTCTCACATAGATCATTAAGACAGTATCACATTGACTTGCCTACAGACCAATCCGTGGAGGCAATTCTTCAGTCAAGAGTCCCTCTTCTCCCATATGTCTATGTTTGTGTCAAGTTGAAGAAAATCAATCAGGACAGTTTCATAAAAGACAATTAGGTTAAGTCACTTGATAGTGCTGCTCAAATCTTTGATACCTTTAATAATTTTTTTTTTTTTACTTACTTGTTTTGATTTGGACTTGAAACGTCCCAGATGAGTTCATGTGTTCAGTATTTGGTCCCTAATTGGAAGTGCTATTTTGGAAGTACTTGGAGCTTTAGGAAGTGGTGCTGAGCTCAGAGGAAGTAGGACTCTGGAGATGTACCGTGAAGGCTGACGGTGTATGTGATTCAAAGTCCCTTGTTTGCTCTGTGTTTCCTGTATTCCACAGGAGAGTATCCTGGTGTTCCACACTCACACTGCCACAAAGTTCTGGTCAAGTGCATGGGCCAGATCATCTGAAACCATAGGCTAAAATAACTTCTTCCTCCTTCAGTTTGTCTCTTTCTGGTATTTTGGTCACAACTATGCAAAAGTTACTAATATACTGCATACTCCTCAATGACTGGGGAATGAAAGTTAAAATGTTTAACCATGCAATTTGTCTATTTCTCACTGTCAATTGTTATTTGGATATTTGTGAACTTATTAGACACCTCTGTATTTAGGACTCTTACATTTTGATGAGTGAATCTTGCTACCATTGTGGGATCATCACCTTCACCACTTGTGACATCATTGTCTTGAGGGTTTGTGTGCTAAATGTGGCCATTCCCTAATGCCACTGCCCACACTTCTCAGTCCTTCCCATCTTCCCTCCATTTATCCTTTTACTCTGTCGGGATCTTTATATGCTAAGGCATGTTGAATGCTGCTATTCATTCTATCAAACATCCTTTTAATTGGGAATTGGAAATTTTTTGAGGTTTTACTTACTTTTATTTTCTGTGTATGAGTGTTTACCTGAATGTGTATTTGTGCATCTCATGTGTGCAGGGTATCAGATCCACTGGGCCTGGAGTTATAGATGGTTATGAGTCATCATGTGGGTGCTGGGAATCGAACCTGGGTTCCCTGGAAGAGCTTCAAGTGCTCTTAACCACAAGAGCACCTCTTCAGTCCCTTCCTAGGGAGTTTTTGATCTATTTACACTCAGAACAATTTTTGATATGAACTTACCATCTTGTTCTTTATTTCCTGATCGTCTCATCACTGTATCTATTTTATTCGTTCTCTTTCCTGGTTCCTTTTTGTATCAACAATACAAACAGTTTAATAGTTCATTCTACATTCTCTGTTGGATCCTGATTTATATCACTTTGTATTATTATTATTTTTAATTCTTGCTCTATTAGGACTATTTGTCTTTATCTTAACACAGTCTACCTTGAATTAATGTTGCATTACATCACAGGGCAGCCTATTTACGTGTTTTGTCTTTTATGCAGTGGTGCCTACCACTTCTACATATACTGCAGCAATTTACTGCAGAACACCAGTAAGACCATTTTTGCCCGGAGTAGCTCGTTAACTTTTAAAATAGTTGATGAGAGTGAAATATGTTTTATATTTACCACACTTACACTATTTTAATTATTCACCATTTTCCTCTATAGATCTTATACTTCCACTTGATGTCATTTTCCACTGGCTTGAATTCTTTTCAACATTTTTTTTTTCTAGAATGAGTTTACTTGTGGCAAACTTCTTCAGGTTTCATCTATCTATACCATGTCTTAGGCTTACTCTTTCTCAGGCCTATTCTTCTGGCTGTGTGCACCCTCATAGCTGGGTAAGTGCTTTCTTTCAGCATTTCAAAGACGCTCTCCCCACCTCTGTCTCCTGTTCTCTACTGTTTCTGATGAGAATTCTTCATATGGATTAGTCTTCATACGGATTATTCATTCTCCATGTCTCCCTCCTCCCGTTTTAAGATGGATTCTCCATCTTTGATTTTGTAGGATTTTGGTAATATCATTCCTCTGTGTGATTTTCTTTGTATTTTTATTGCCTGGGTTGCTGAGGATCATGGATCTGTGAAATGATGCTTTTGAACGAATTTAGAAAAAGACAAATCAATATTTCTTTAATTATTTTCCTTCTTTCCTCTCTGGAATGCCAATTTTATATATGGTGTAATCTCTTTCTATATAGTTTGTATGGGCTCAATATATTGTCAATGGAGCTCTGTTTATTTTTAATCAGCATTTTTTTGTTTTTGAATTCCACTTGGACAATTTCTGGTGTGTGTGTAGGGCAAGGCTATGGGGTGTGCAAGTGTTTGTATGTGTGTGCATATGGCAGCCAGAGGTTGACAGTGGCTGTCTTTCTCAATTACTCTTCCCCTTAGTTTTAAAACAGTGTCTCTCCAAAGTGTGTAGCAGATACTGAAGGAATGACCATCCAGAGACTGTCCCACCTAGGGATCCATCCCATATATACAGTCACCAAACCCAGACACTATTGTGGATGTCAACAAGTGCTTGCTGACAGCCTGTTATAGCTCTCTCCTGAGAGGCTCTACCAGTTTCTGACAAATACAGAGGTATATATCATAGCCAACCATTGGACTGAGCACAGGGTCCCCAGTGGAGGAGCTAGAGAAAGCACCCAAGGAGCTGAAGGAGTTTGCAGCCCTATAGGAGGAACAACAATATGAACTAACCAGTACTCCCAGAGCTCCCAGGGACTAAACCACCAACCAAAGAGTACACATGGTAGGACTCATGGCTCCAGCTGCATATGTAGCAGAGGATGGCCTTGGGGGTCATCAATGGGAGGAGAGGCCTTTGGTTCTGTGAAGGTTCTATGCCCCAGTGTAGGGGAATGCCAGGGCCAGGAAGCAGGAGAGGGTGGGTTAGTGAGCAGGGGGAAGGGGGAGGGATAAGGATTTTTCAGAGGGGAAACCAGGAAAGGGATAACATTTGAGATGCAAGTAAATAAAATATCTAAAAAAAAAAAGAATGAAAAAATATATAATATGTATACAAAACCAGAGTCTCTCACAGGACTTGAAGTTCACAGATTAGAGTAGGTTGGCCATCCGGTGAACTTTAGGGATACACTGGTCTCTACCCCCCCCCCCCCCCAGATTACAAGTTTGCCTTGCTATGCTGGTTATTTACATGGATGCTGGAGATTCAAACTTATGCCCTCATGCTTGCACGGAACACACTTTCTGAACCCTCTCCTCAGCTCCCACCACTTGGATCCCTTCTTTCAACTGTCTCTGAGTGTGATGTTCCTTTTCCAGTTGTGTGTCTAATCTTCTATTGATCCCACACAACAAGGTATACATGCCAGATATTTTGTTGATCAGTTCTAAAATATCCATTTGGTTTCTTTAAAAACATTTCCAAATCTTGCCTAGGAAAACAAAATCTGTCATTATTTACATCCTTTTCTGCAAAATTACTTAATAGGTTCAATATTATTACTATAAACTTACTTCCTTCTAACACTGGGGTTAGATGTAGATCTGTTGGTTCCTGATTATTTTCCTGTTTTCTCTTTGTGGGTCGCCTAGTAATTTGTACACTAGACATTGTGGGTAGATCGCTTTAGAGACTTGGGGTAGCTTATCTTCCTCTAGTGTGGATCAGTGTTCTAGGCAGCAGTTAAATTTATCGAGAACCACTTTGGTTTTGTGGCAGAAAGGGTGGATATATTTTAGTTTGGCTTGCAGTCCTGGGCTATGATCTAATTCCCAAAGAATGACACTTCTGTGGCCTAGGTAGGAAGCCCAGGTTGTTTATGGAGTCATTTCTCCTAGGCAGTGGCAGCTTCTGCAATGGTTGCTCAGCTCTCTCTGCTCTTGTTTTCTTCCCAGAGCTCCTGTGCTCTGTATCCGTTCACATGACGTTGAAAATTCAGCCTAGGATTTGAGGGACACTTATATAAAAACCTGGGGCTGCCTCTCTGAGTCCTTTCTTCAGAATCTCCCTTCCTGTTTCCAGCCTTTTTAGCAACTCTGAATCCTGGTTTCTGGCTCATTAACTCCATGCTTGCTGATCTCTAATTGAACTCCAGCCTCAATATTCTTTTAGAACTTTGAAGTGTCCATGTGGAAGATAGGTCAGGTAAATAAGCACCTGTTTCACCAAGTGTGACTTCAAGGCCTGTATACTCCCCAGCTACTGGCTGCTTTGCTTTCTCTGCAGCACACTCAAACACCGACTATAAAATCTTCTATCTAGACTTTGGGAGAGCTATTTCCAGGAGGGCTGGATGGTTATTAGCTGCTCAGCACTGCTGGGAACTTAAACTCTCTATGTGTATTTAATTTAATATTCACAGGCCTCTCTCGATACAGGCATTCCTGTTTTTATTTTATTTGTGGGGAATAAAGTGTCAGAAAAGGTTAAACACATTGTACAGGATCACACTTCAGTGAGGGCTGGAGCCAGCAGGTGGTTCCAGGAATTTCTGGTGCCACCCTTGAATTTGTCCCTGCCTCACAACCCCATTATCTAGAAAGGATCAAGTAGAAAGAACCAGAATCAGGCCCTGGAGGATCTCTAGATCTCTTCCCTTTCTCTCCCATTTTCCTCTTCGGCATCTGTGAACAGGCCTCACTTCCACACAAGCTTTCTGTTGTGCCAGGAGAAGTCAGCTGCTCCCCCCTGGACCTCATTGGAGAACATTTGAGGGTCGATTACCTCTAAGCAGAAGGCAAATATTCCAGGATTTAGGATGCATTGCATAGCTATGTTGCTCAAGATCGGTTTCCAAAAGCAACAAATGGGATTTGGGAAGGATGCGTCGAGTCCTTTCGCAGAGAGGCTGGGGGTCCAAAGTGATGTGAGTTAATTTCCTGATAGTAATGGGGGAATTTTTTTTCCTTGTCTTTTGAATTGTTTCCCTGTCTCTCTTTGTGTATGTATGTGTGAATATGCATATTTGTGGTATGTATGTAGGTGTGTGTAAGTATTCATGTGGGTAAGTATTCGTGTGTGTGTGTGTGTGTGTGTGTATGTGTGTGTGTGTGTGTGTCTACATATATGGGTGTGCACATGCGTGTGTATAAGCGCATGCAGAAACCTGTTGTCAATCTCAGTCATGGTCCCTCAGGAATCACCTGACTTGTTTTTGAGATAGGATCTCTCACTGGGACCGGTGGCTTGATGATTCTCCTCCTTGCCAGTGAGCACACTCTAAGGCTTGCTTGTCTTGTCTACCAGAAGTGGGTTTACAGGAGCCCACCACAGAGCCTGGCATTTTCTTTTTTTAATGTAGGCCCTGAGGATTGAACTCAGGTCTTCATGCTTACCCGGCAAGCACTTAACTGCCCAAGCTATGTCCCCAGTCCTGTGACTTACTTCTCTTCTCCTAAGACCTGCCATCAACGCGGGTGGTAGGGGCTCACACCTTTCCTCCTAGCATTTGGGAGGCAGAAGCAGGTGGATCTCTGTGAGTCTCAGGCCTGCCTGGTCTACAGAGCTAGACCTAGCTACAGGACAGCTAGGGCTACACAGAGAAACCCTGTCTCGGGGGGGCGGGGGGAAGAAGATGTGTCATCAAAATGGGTGGCATGTGGTGTAGTCTGATAGAGCTCTTTCAATAGCTAAACTTTGCACCAGGCCAGCTGCTTCCATGTTTGTCCCTCCTAGAGGTTCTGACTCAGAGCCCGGCTGCTCCACTATGGCTGCCTTGTCCTTTGCTCCATCAGCACCGCTGAAGCCTCATACACACAGCAGCAGCTGGGAAACCATCGTGCACACAGCGACGGCTTTTGCTTACCAATGAGTGTCTGCAAGTGGGTTGGAGTATTTGTTTATCTGAGGCAAGTGGAGCCTCAAGGGACCCTGAAGCACTGTCTTCAGATATCTGAAGGACTGTCTTGGGGAAGAAGAATTAGGTTTGTTTTCCGACATCCCAAGGGAAAGACAGACACAGGAGTGGTTGTCATAAGGGAGGCGGAGATGAAGATAACATTTGTCGATGTTGTAGGCACTGTGGTGGGCATGCTACATGCATTACCTTATTTAATCCTAAAGAAGGACTTGTTCTGAACCTAAAGAGAGCTTGCTAACCCACCCATATAACTCAATAATGAAATTATCCTTATACTTGTGGGAGTGAATCCTCATTGGCTGGGATCGGAGGAGAGAGATTCAGGTATTGACTGTGCATTAGGATGAGATCATCTCTAAAGTCTCTTCAAACCATCAGCTGTAACTTGAGAATGACAGACAGTGGAATGACCCAAGCCCTGCTCTGAACTCCACTGTGTCAAGGGCTGCTATGTGGCCTCCGGTGTTCTATGGTGTCTTCACCTCTACCCCTCAGGCCCAGCTATCAGTATCCTCCTCTGACTTGATAGATTCAGTGCTTCCTGGTCATGGCTAGGTGCTCACCCACGTCACATACAGTCAGTCGGACACCCATTCCTCCCTCCTTACTCTCCATCTATATGTCTCTTTCTTTCAGTCTGGTCTCAGGCATCCCAGGCTGGCCTCAAACTCACTGTGAGACCAAGGATGATGTTGAGGATCGGATCCTTCTGCCTCCACTTCCCAAGTGCTAGGATTTGCACCATCACACACCACTTATGTGGTTTGGGGATCGAACCCTGGACTTCATAATGCAGGGTAAGCACTTTACCAATCATGCAATATCTCTAGCTTTAACTTTTTTTTTTTTTATGTTCTCTTTACCATTTGAGTTTATGGGCCAGAGAAGCTCTGCCTTTCTGGCTAGGAGTTAGGGAGACAGCTTAGTGCTTGCTTTGCAAAGATAAGGACTTGAGTGCAAAGCTCACATAGGAAGTTGAGTGTGACTGTGTGTGCCCGTAACTCCAGCACCAGGGGAGATCCTGGGAGTGTGCTCTCTCTCTCTCTCTCTCTCTCTCTCTCTCTCTCTCTCTCTCTCTC
>JADRCD010235343.1:11141-23641 GCA_019843815.1 Montemys delectorum
CTCTCTCTCTCTCTCTCTCTCTCTCTCTCTCTCTCTCTCTCTCTCTCTCTCTCTGTGTGTGTGTGTGTGTTTATTTCACACATGTAAATTAAAAGGTCACTAGCTTGATCTTGAGATCAGGATCAAGGAGAGAGAGCTAGAATCATGAATGGCAGAGTTTATGACTATAACAGAGGGTGGTTGAAAGAGAGGAAGAACACCAGGATTGAGCCTTGAACCTTGCATTTACTGACAATACTGTATCACAGAACTGGTGACTACGATAACTGCTTAAATTTGTGAGCAAATCAAAGTAAGAACTGCATTCTCTTTCCCTCGCCCTTTACTGCTTCAGGGTCTTGAGGGTCTTTCCACAGGCTTTTGATTTTATATAAAGAAGTTGCTGACTGCTCCTTCTCTGCCTGGTGTCATCCCGGTGTTCTTCAACCTCTAAGGGTTCAGACTGTCCCATACCTAAGGTCTGAGACTCACCAGCAGGTGGCACTACAGCCTGAAGTACTCTTTTGGAGTTCCAGCTGTCCTCAGTGGCTCAAGCTTGTATCTTAGACCCTGGTCAATCTTCCCAGACCTATCCCTGTTGTATCTGCAGCCCACTGTCTGAGGCTCTAAGTTAGAAGGAGATATTGAGAGGATGCTGGAAATACAGAGGACTTGGGATGAGAGGAAAGGAGAGAGAGATAGAGAAGCCTACCTGGCATACCTGTTGGCCACCCAACACCCACCTGACTCTTCTATCAGCTCCTTAACTTCCTGTTTCAGGGAGTGGACATTCAAGAGTTGCTCCCTTGAATGGTATCCCTCTATGTATCCCTCTGGAAAACACATCCAGAGTCCTTAGTCTTGTTCTAGCTTGGCTTCTTTTTTCCCTCACGTTGTAGAGACCTGGCCTTGTTAAGGGTTATACTCTGTGGTCTAGGCCAAGCAGGATTTGACTCAGGCCCTGTTGCTTACTGAGTTGGGGGAACTTGAACTCATGGCTGGGCCTCTCTGACATGCTAGGCAAGCATGAGCTCGGCATCTTGAACACCTCAGAAGGATGCCGACAGCTTGACCTTGATAAGGACGTAGATGCGTAACCCAGCTGTGACCCTCAGGTGCTATCTCTTCAGTGTCCACTCCACATCACAATGGTATGCTTTGCTGTGAGCAAAGAACTGGGCAGAAAGAACACAAGGGAGGAAGGGTTACGTCAGCTCACACTTTCAGAGTCTTACAGTCCATGATGGCGGGAAAGACATGGTAGGATGGCTTGGTTTGTGGAGGCAGGAGCTGGAGGAAGCTCCTGCACAATGCTAAGCAGGAGGCAGAAATCAGACCAGAAGAAGGGCCAAGCTGTATCCTTCAAGCTACACTCCCCAGTGGCCTCTGTCCATCAGCAAGGTCTCATAATCTCCCTAAACAGCACAGCCAGCTGGAGACCAAGCGCTAACACGCATGAGCCTGTGGGGACAGTTTCTACCTAAACCATGATAAAGACCTTTTATAAAATGTAGTTGGTGGTTAAATTCTGCAGAAAGCCCACTCACTGGCACAAGATGGTGGGTCCCAGGGAAGATGTCCGGGGGAGCTAGAGCAGGCTCTCTTGTCTCTTCGCCTCGCCTCATCTTGCCCCGTCTCCTCTCCTTTTCTGCCTCCTCCTTGCTCGTAGCTCAGGTGCTTTCCTGCTTTCTCCTGAAGCAGAATCAGGATATTCCTAGGCACTGTCATCCTCCTCTGAAGTCTTGGCATACGGCCACATCCTTTCTCACCGAGTCTCACCTCACCACAGTGTTTTCCTAGGGGAAAGGCAGCTCTCTCCTGAAGAGGAGTTCTCAGGCAGGATGTTGAGATTTTTCTGCCTTGTTGCATAACAAGATGGAACATCCCCAAGAGTGCCTGATGCATAATGGATGTTGAAGAAGTTGAAGCTACAATCTCCATGGGTGTCCTTATTGCCATCCTGTGTCCCTGACTCAGGGGAGGCCTCATGGGACACAGACAGTGGGACCGATAGGCTACCTGGCCTTGCTCTCCTATCGGAGACTCAGAAATGCATTCTGGGGCTTGCTTTGAAAGTATAAAGATCCAAGTTTGATCCCTAGAATCCATTTTTTTTTAAAAGAGCTGAGTGTGTTCACACATGCTTGTAGAGATGGACAGACAGGTGGGTCCTTGAGCCTCATAGTAACACACCTATTGGGTGAGTTCCAGGTCAGTGAGAGACCCTATCTCAAAAAAAAAATATCAGAGTGGATGATGCCTGAGGAATGACAGTGAGGTTGCCCCCCTGGCCTCTATGATCATGTGCATGTATAACTGCACACATGCATGTACCTGCACACATATGAACATACACAGATACACACAGATAAACATATATTGGTAAACTGTGGCACACCCTTATTTTGCGTGGCTTCTGGGATCTTCTATATGTAGCCTTATCTGGTTGTTTTTGAGCCACATTGTCAAGACTGACTGTATCAGCAATGGGATGCACTGGCTGAGGTTGAGAGCAGAGGGCTGCTGGGCCAACACAGCAGTCCCTCAGAGCGTTACTTATAAAATGGGGGAAGGGGGGTCTGGAGTGTGTATAGCTGCTAAACTCTTCCAGCCCTCTTCAAAGTCTTCTGGTGTATGAGCCTCACTGTAAATCAGGGTGCAGGGCCAGCCAGGGCCCAGGGTGCTGAGTGAGCAGGTCACTCTCAGTCCACTTGCCTGCTTTAATATTTGGCTCAGAGTAGGTTTTCTTCCCCCATTCTGTCTAGAGAACTAGATCAGGCCAAGGCCAGTGTGACTCTGGCTCAGAGCCAGCCGCAAGCCTTCACACTGCCTTAGGAGCCAAAGGGGGAAATTCCTTCTCTGTCATGTCTCTCAGAGAATGCAGTCAAAGGGTGTTCAGCTCCCTCAGCAAAGCTCCCAACCAAGGAGGAGGTGTTCAGTCAAGGAGACGTGGCTCCTTTAAGGATGTAGGAGTTGGGAGTTAGGGTGTAGTCCAGGCAGTTTCTTGTCAGGAGCCTCAGGCCAATGGCTCAGCTTAAGTGGACGAATGCTTCTCCCACCCTCAAGATATTTCAGGTCCCAGAGCCTACAGAGGTGACTGAAGTGGAGTGCTCACACTCAAGAGGCTTCTGTACCTCTGAAGGTACCTATTATTATCTTGAGGCATGTGTCAAGGTATCCGGGGCCATTTCTCTCTCTCATGCAAAGCTGAGAGTTAACAGGGAGGATACTGTGCTCCGGCCTCCACATGTTTGTATTGTGGCAGGCTCAGGACTGGATCACATTTGGGTCTTTGACTAGCCTATAATTAGGTTTCCTCATGTGACCTTGAACGTGACATTCGACCTCTGTCCTATCAGTAAGGGGTCTTGTGCACTGAGGAGGTCCCGGTTCTAGAACCTGGGGTTCTCCTGCTTTTAGCCATGCCTTGTGAATTCTTTCCCCACTTTCTAAAACATATGCAAACTTCTATCTTGCCCACCCAGGAGGAGGAGAAATCAGAGCCTGCTTTTTGAGCTGTAATTTTGAGTTTGATGTTTTTATTGCATCCTGCCGAGTGATTTAAGTGTGTTCGAAAATGATTATACTGTGCTCCCTTTAAACAATTCTAAAATCAAATAAAACACTAAAATCAAATCCACCAATCAGCTGGTAACACAGGCGTCTGAGGGGTCTCAGGGGAAACATGTCCTTTCAGGCAGCCAGAAGGGAGGAGATACAGTCTTAACGCCTCTGCCCTGTTTCACTGAAAGTTCATCCCACAAGGTCAGAGCAGGGAGGATGGGCTCAGGACCAAGCAATAGTTACTGCAAAGAGATGGAACAACAGGGTGTTTCAGTTGGTGTGTACCTACTATGCCCCTGGCTCCAAGGTAATCACTTAAAAACCTCACAATGATTTGGTGTTATTACCCAAATGCCCACCTGTCGGCTAACGGGCAGTGGAAGTATAACCCGTATTTGTTGAGTTCTTGCTCAGGCCAGGTATGGTTCAAAGCATTTTTATGGTGTAGACTTAAAATGAATCCCCATACCTGCCATATGGATTGGTGCTTCAGTGATCTCTGTTGAATCTGGCTAGATTGGTCCAGAGAGGGGTTAGCAACTCGGCTCTCCTGGCTAGCAGGTGGCAGAGAAGGGATTAAAACCCAGCTGTCTGTCCTTCCCAATGGCTACCTTCCAAGGACTGTACATTCTAATATACCACATAGGGTGGGGTCCACAGGGAACAGAGGTCATTACTGTTGGGTGCAGGATGTGGGGAAATAAAGGAGGGGAGAGATGACCCACATCCGGACAGAGCTGGGGGGGCACTGGGTGAGCAGACTTGGGAGTTAGACTGCGCCTTGGACCCTGCAGAACCGCCAGGCGGGCGGGCATTGGACTGTGAGAAGCCACAGGATCCTGTTCTGGGGGTGAGGAAAGCACAGCCTGGGGTTCCGCGGAACTGCTGGAGTCGGGCTCTGACTCTCGGGCACCACAGACTGCTAGGTACTGCGCAAGAGCCGGTTCTGGGGTCCCTGGGCCGCACGGAGGGCAGGAACAGACAGGTTCTCACTCTCAGACATCCCCCAGATGCCCCTATATGTAGTGGAAGAGCTGAGAACGGACCCTCAGGGGACTCCGGCCTTGGGGGGTGGGGGAAGGACTAAGGGAAAAGGATAGGAGGGGAGCTCCGGCAGGTTACAGTGGGGAGGAGAGAGTCTGGCTAGCTCAGGTGGCTAGCTCCGTGGGCTGCTTGGGTTTGGCTGGCAGCTGTGGCTGGAGTGCAGAGAGGCCTCCCAGTGGGAGGTTAGAAGGGTGGCTCAATAGAGGGAAACCTGCTCCATTGATCCAGCACCACAGATCTTGATGAGCAGTGATGGTCCATGGTTTTAAGGCGTTTATTGTAGAAAGTCAGAGAGAGAGAGAGAGAGAAGAATAGAGAAGCAGAGGCTGGCCATGGCCACGTGGAGATACTGGGGAAGGAAGGGGGAGAGAGGGGGAACAAGGAGCAAGAGTAAGAGCAAGAAGGTAAGAGAGGCAAGAGAGACAAGAGAGAGTGAGGAGGGGGCAGGCAGCTCCTTTTATAGTGGGCTGGGCTACCTTGTGTTGCCAGGTAACTGTGGGGGTGGAGTCCAGCCAGAATACCAGGAGCTTGGGGCATTGCTCTACATGACTGGTGTCCAAAGGATTATGGAGTTGAGGGCTCGTGGTGTCAGGAGCCTAGTGTTTGGAAGCATAGCTCATGGTTCTGTCCCTTGTAGAACTCTCTACTCGGTCTCCAGAGAAAGCCTCGCTCAACCAGAGCACAGACTGCCTTTCAAAGTCCAACACATTACCACGTGGATGGATGGATGGAGGCTGATGCAAAGGTTTAAAGAATAACAACAGAAGCTCTTCAGACCACTCCCTCCCCAATATGGAAAATATTAAATGATTTACTTGCTTAATAACAATCCTGCCAGCGAATGTCGGTTTCACAAAGGAGCAAGCTTCATTATTAGTTTATCTAATACCACACTGCTGAGATGTAGCAGGATTCGAACTAGAGTCTACCTTATTGCAGTGTCGGGACCCGTCTAAATCCAGGCTCTGCTGCTGACCCACTGTTCTTGGTAGAGCCTTCACCTGAAGCACATGGGCTCAGCCAAGATGCCCTTTCCCTTCATTCTGGGCATATATGACAAGCTTTACCAGCCAATCTATCAAAGATGCTGCCCCCCACAACTTGTATAACCACCACCATTTGACTGAAATTGGAACCGAGAGGAAGCGCTCCACTCTGAGAGGCTTCAAATGCAGACACCATCAAACCACACGGCTAAATATTCTCAGAGAATGGGCAAAGCTTACTTACTATGCACTATAGAAACACAGAGTGAGCTCACCTTCCCTGCAAGAACAGTGACTGGATTTGCTCTCTTAAGCAAAAGTATACCCAATTAGTGTTTAGACCGATGAGACCACAAGGGGATTTTACTGAGAAGTCAGCCACTCCCTGCCCGCCCTTTGAAGTTACCAGGGTTGTTTGCTGTGCCTGCTCCCAGGGACTCAGAAGCAGTAGTGGCTGATGTAGCGCTTTACCAGGCAACAAAGATCAATTTCAAAAAAGTGCGTTATCCGTGATTTGTGACAAATAATAAAACCGTAAGTTTGTATCCATTGCAAAAAAAACGTCCGTGAGTGGAAGAGGATGTGACAAGAACAGAAAATGCAAATTGGTTCTGCAGAAGAAGGATGTTGCTGTGTTTTTGAAAGATTGCAATGCATCTCACTCAAACATAACTTTCACTTTGGGCCTTGCTAGCTCTACATATGCCTCGGGGGCATATGAGAGTATTTGTAGATATGATGTCATGGCTACAGAGACAGCTTCTGCAATTTATTTCCATTTATCTATCTGTCCAACCATCTATTATCTGCCCACCCATTAATCTCTCCAGTATCTATCCATCCATCCATCCACCCACCCACCCACCCATCAATTCTTCCAATATCATCCATCCATTTATCTACCCACTATCTAATCAGACCCTCCAATATGCACCTATCCATCTATCAAGTCCATTCATCCACTCAACTATCTATCCATCCATAATCCATCCATCCATCTATCCATCTATAATCCATCTGTCCATTTATAATCCATCTAACCATCCATCCATCCATCTACCTGTCCATCTGCTCATCTATGCATCATCCATCTGTCCATACATAATCCATCCATTCATCCATCCATAATCCATCCATCCATCCATCTATCCATCCATCCATCCATCCATCCATCCATCCATTTATAATCCTTCCAACCATCCATCCATCTGTCCATCCCATCCAGCATGGGAAAAAATCCATCCATCCATCATCCATCATCTTCCACATATCCAGGGAACAGCACCCAATGTTTCAGGAACACTGCTGAGAATTGAAGATTTGAAGATGAATACCATGGGTTCCTATACTCATAAGAATAAGAATCTAGAAAGAATAACAAATCAGGTACTGTAGAGGAACAATAAAGTACATGGGTGCAGGGCATCAGAGAGGGCATGATCAGACCAACTCAGGAGGGAGGCACAGGAGAGACTTCATGAGGTACTGCTTGGAACTGAGTCTTCAATGAAGGATGATCAAGCATGGGAAGGGTGTTTTGATTAGAGGAAACAACATGGAAAAAACAGCATCTTAAAAAAAAAAAAAGTACAGCATATAAAGAGGCCTCGCCTCAAGCAGGCCCCTCAGGTCATGCCTCTTACCTGGCATTTGAGTGGCAGGCTGTGGCTAGTGCTTGGTGTCTAGGGAACAGGCCTGATAGAGCACTATCTGAGTGCCTGAAATTCTCCTGCAGGACATGCACATCATAGTAGGGATGGCCCTGCAGAGTCAACCCCTCAGCGGTCCTCTTCCTAGTTAGCTTCTCAATGTCCTGGCTTTCTTGGCAGATGTGTCTTCTGAGGGTCTGTGATGATGATGTGGTGTTCTAATGGCCTCTGGTTAACAGTTGTGGGTGACCCCAGCAGTCTTCAGTAGTTTTCTTGGCATGTGTTTTGCTGGTTGGAACGAGATGGAGTGAAGTAGAGATGAAGATGGGGTGGTAAACTAACTGGAGAAATGAGCTTGGCCGAAAGCCATGCTGGCCTGGCTTGACCACCTACTCACAAGCTCATGGTGTGGGCTAAGCACTTCGCCTCTCAGAGCTCAGCCAGTTTTCAGGCCCTCTGTTCTGGGGCCAAGTTCTTGCTTGAAGTGTGGCTTTGTCCTTCCCAGTTCAGGACCCAGATAGCGCCACACCTGATCAGTGTCGGTGATGGAGTCTCGGGAGTCTTTCTCTCTGACTCCCACTCCCTCTCTGTAAGCTCTGAAGTAGTGATTTGGGTTCCAAATTGTTCTCAGAAAAATTCCTGGGTCCAGCTTCCATCTTCCAGAATCATGAATGAACAAACCAGAAGAGGTCGGTGGGAGCATCCTTTGTATGTGAACCTGGACCTCTCAGCTGCTGCTGCCAGGATCCAGCCAAGGAAGGGGTAGACTACACAGCACAACAGCAATGTCTTATTCCACTCACGTGGCCTGAGGCATGAATGGCACCTCCAGGGAGTACGCTGGGGCGGTCCTGAGAAGTCTGCTCCCTACCACTGCATTTCTATCTGGCTTCACCAGCCCCTTGGCTAGCCATCCATCTCCAATCCCCATCTTCCCACTCTTTTCCCTTAAAATACATTACATTTACATGGCACTGGGGACATTCTTGTAGGCATGGGGGAGGAGGTCCTGGGGTGTGGTCAGAGTGTTGATGGAGCTTTGATCCATTTCCATTCAGAGTCTACTTTTTTGAATGGGAATCTTTTTATTATTATTTTTTCCTTTTTAAGAACAAAAACAACAGTAACTTAGGTTTCTGCTGTATCACGGTTAAGGCTTACCTCAGACTAGTAATCCTCCTGCCTCAGTCTTCTATGTGTTTCTACTGCTGAGATTACAGGCATGTGCCACCATACAGCATTTAAAGTTAGAGTTGGATCCAGGTTGATATATACCCCTAGTGCGTTTGCTCACTGGAAGCACAGCTCTGTGTATTTGGTACAGATTTGGCTTCAATTCTATGTGTTCTTTGGAAATTAGAGAAGATAGAAGGGGAAGCCAGAGCCCCGGCTAGGTACCAACCTGGTGTCCGAGTCCCTACATGTACAGCTGATGGTCAGACTAATTTTCCAGCCAGAGGTTGGATAGTTCCTCTCTGTGGCAGCTGGCACTCCATCAGCAGAGTTTTAGCAGAGGCATCATCTCCCTGAAGGCATACTGCAGTGGCAGGGGTCCCAGTGTGACAAGAGCTACCCTGGAGCCATTCGTGGAAGCCTGGAAGGCTCTCCTCTCATTTGTAACATCTCTGCAGCATCCCTGAGCCCAGATGGCTGAGTCAGAGGTCAGTTCACCCTGAGCAGTTGCCACGGGATCCATCATTTATCACTTGATGCATTCCTGGAGCTTTCCATGGGGGAAATGGTGGACTTCCCTAGGCATAAAGCAGAGTGTCTTCGGTGGGATTCTGTGAAGGTGAGCTCTGAAATCTGAGGTTCATACTCTTGGCACACAGCTCCTAGATGGCCACTGATCTCTTGGATCTTTGCCTTGTAGCTCAGCCCTGCACCAGCTGGGGACCTGCTCTGTGTCTAGGCTGGCTCCCTGGTTTTGATGTTGATGGCACCACACTGTGTAATCACAAATCCCCAAATAATTAATTTTCACAAGAGCTCATGATGGTTTATGCAAATCTATCACTCTCTGTTGGTCCACCAAATGGAACACTCCTGTCCCTATCTCTAGCAATACCTTAGTCCTGGGCACTCATTCCACTTTGTGTGTGTGTATGTGTGTGTGTGTGTGTGTGTGTGTGTGTGTGTTCACAACAGTGCGCATGCTAGGCATATGTTTCTATAAGTATGTGCATATGTGCATGCATATGTGTAGGCAGGCTGGACATTGATGTCTGGTGTCTTTCTCTACTTTTTTCCACATTATCTTTTGAGATAAGATTTATCACCAAACTTGGAGCTCACAGATTCAGTTAGACAGGCTTGTTAGCAAGCTCTAGGGATCCTCCTGTCTCCACCTGACCACACAATCCCATGGTTACAGACACATGCAATCACGCTAGGCTTTTGCATAGATGCTGGGGATCCAGACTTGGGTCCGCATGTTTGCATGGCAGACACTTTACTGACAGCCATCTCCCCTGCTCTGCTAAGTAGTTTCTTACACATATCAGGGCTACTTCACAACCTTAAAAATCCACTTTCCTTTCCCTTAAACCATGCCAGTCTATGGGGATGAGTTGGTAAGCTTGGATGGTGCTATTTAAAAAAAAACAAACAGAAACCCATTTAGTTATTTAATGTGTATGTGTATTGTGTATATGTACCATGTGCAGGTGGGTGCCCCTGGAAGCCAGAAAAGGACATTTATCCCTTGGCACAGAAGTTATAGATCATATGTGAGTGCTGGTAATTGAACATTGGTCCCCTGTGAGGGTAGCAAATGCTCTTAACTGCTAAGCCATCTCTCTAGTCCCTGTTGTGTCCTAATTTTAAAGGCTGTCAATATTCTTCCATGAAATACTTTAAGCTTATACGACCTTTTATCTATGTGACCTTATCTTTGGCCCTCAGGAAGGACTGCTGTAACAATATCAACACACCACCTGCCTCTAGAGTTTAACGCCAATACAGTCCACTGTGGATGGTGTACTCCACTCCCCACGCCTCTGATGAAGCACTTCCTGCAGAGTGACTGTATGGAGAAATTTGGGATTTGGGGTGAATAATTTAATGTTAAATAAGATCATAGGGTATGTCCTGGTATCTTTATAAGACGAGGGAGAGACACAGATCTATCTGTTCCCATGTACACAGAGAAGGGCTTTCTGAGAACACCAGGGGAAGTAAGCCTTGAATAAGGTCTTGTCAGAAACCAGCCCTGGCATCTCGGCCTTCCAGCCCCCAGAGCCATGAGGAAATAGGCATCTTTCATTTAAGCCTCCGAGTCTTATATGCTTTGTGATGGCATGTACTGAGCAACTGGGCTCTTGTCTGAATTCATCTTCAAGATTAACCTATAACTGGAAAGATTTTCCTTCCTAAAACCAGATCAAGGGGCTAAATTTCTAGATTATCCATATCTATCCTAATGCATGTGTCCCACCCACCACAGCTGTTACTCTCCTTTCACAGAAGGGGAAATCGAGTTAGGAGGTCATGCCACAGGCCAGAGTTACTTTAACACCTTAAAAAGCCTTTTTCCCCCTCAACTAAAAGTAGATTCCACAAGTGGTGGAGACTTGGGCTTGAAATCTTTTTTGGGTTAAGGTCCTGGGTCATCACATGTTACTTAGCACCCCATGACTCCTAGATAGGAATTCTGTCAGTCTTGAGGTTTCTTCCCTGGGCTTAGAGTCTTTGATGACCAATCTCCTCTGTCAACCTGACTGGATTTGGAGTCACTTAGGAGACATACCTCTGGGTGGGTCTGTAGTGTGTTTCCAGACAGGTTTAATTGGGAGGACCCACCTGGAATGTGTGTGGTAGCAGCTTATGGGCAGGGAATGAATATAAAGAGAAAAGGGAGAGAGCTAAATGGGCTTCAGCATTCATCCTTGTTTCCTGGCTGTGGATGCAATGCCATCAGCTGCCTCACTCATCCAAAGAGTTTGGATCTTTGTCCATGGGCCATGGCTCTGCTTCCCAGGTGGGCCTGCGAGGTATGGCTGTAGAGAGTGGAATGTGTGCATCTCCCACCAAAAGAGCCAGGTGGCAGGGTGCGGCCTTGCCACAGGCTTCCTCGCTCTTCTAGTTGGGTCCTGCAATGACTTGAACTGTTACTTTCTCAGGTGGTCCAACTGAGTGAGGTCAGTTCTTGTAGAGAAGACCTGTGACATGTGATGCTGCAAAGCCCATGGCACTTCAGGACTCGGCAGGTCTGGAGTCTCATTCTCAGCTCTGTTTCTGGATGTGTGGGCATGGATACCAACCCTCAGGTTTACTGTGGAGACCAAAAGAAGGGTCCTGGGGAGAGGGTTAGCTTAGAGAGGCATTGCTTGTCAGAAGGGGGGAGGGGTGGTAAGAATATTGGGCTACAGCCTCAGCCAAACCTGGGTTTGGACTCCAGCTCTTTCATGTGCTCACCCAGTCTCCCCATCAGTAAGTTAGGATTACCAGCTGCTCTCATTGCAGTGTGGATTCTCTATTCTACCAGTTAGGATATATATGTTTCTACCTCCAAACATGTCTGTAATTCGTTATCATCAGTGACCTCTTAGCACCATGTTCTAGTTTCTCTCTTGTTTCCAGTTGGCACATAGAACACCCAAGGCTCTTGCGGTCATCATTGTTATCTTAGATTTGATGAGCTATAGCATGGTAACTGAGCTCATTGTGCCAAGGGCTCTGCACAATGCCTACTGTGGAGCAGATTCTCAGTTAATTGCAGCTGTGGTCATTGTACTGTGGGATTCTTGGGAAGGTTTAAAATATCTCTGAGCCTTGCTTTCTTTATTCACACAATGGCTGTACTGATCTTTAGTGTATAGGGTCAGAGGTACTATTAAACAAGTTAGCACATAGACCATCATAATATCCATCACACCATTTGTCATGGAGCAAGAACTCAGAGATGATCTTTTTCTTCTCCTTCTTCTTCTTCCCCTCCTCCTCCTCCTCTTACTCCTCCTCCTCCTCCTCCTCCTCCTCTTCCTCCTCCTCCTCCTTCTCTTCCTCCTCCCTCTTTCTCTTCTCCCTATTCTTTCTCCTCCTCCTCTTCCTCTCCCTCTTCCTTTCTTCTTCTGGAACAGCACCTTCCTCTTGTGGAGTGTGGAGTGAGGAGAAGGTAGGTGTTCACCTTGCCTGAGCTCTTGGGACCTGCTGGATGATATGCCTCTTGTTCAGTGCTTCCCCCTTGTGGGGAAAAAATAGAGCCTGCATTAGGAAGCTGTAACTGGAACCTCCTCCATAGAGTCTCTTTACACATGGAGGTGGAAACCATTGGAAA
>JADRCD010235343.1:25345-37845 GCA_019843815.1 Montemys delectorum
ACCACCTCCACCACCACCTCCACCACCACCATCACCACCACCACCACCACCACCACCACCACCACCACCACCACCTCCACCACCACCACCACCACCACCACCACCACCACCACCACCACCACCACCACCACCACCACCACCACCTCCACCACCACCACCACCACCACCACCACCACCACCACCTCCACCACCATCCCCACCACCACCTCCACCACCATCACCACCATCCCCACTATCGCCACCACCACCACCATCACCGTAACCCTAACCCCACCTTATCTCAGGTGCTTTCCAGAGAACCCCTAGGTAGGCACTGGTGGGGACTAAGTTAGGAGTAGAAAGATACAGTTGGTTGGAGGGAGATAGTCTAAGTTCTTCCTACTTGCAGGCTGGGTGGCCTTGAGCAAGATGTAGACCCTCTTTGAAAGTCACTTCTCTTTACATGACACAGGAAACCAACTTCCATCTTGGAGGGCTTTGATGAGATGATGTGCAAACAGAATCCCAAATTTTCCTAATGGTATGTCATATGCTTAATAGATGCATATATTTATATCTGTACACACATACATACACACATCACATACACACATATACACACCATACAATACACACATATACATGCACCATACTCACATACACACACATACAACACACACATATACAACACACATGTACATATGCACACATATACCACACACAGTATACACATGCACACATACACCGCACACATATACATATATATATGTATATATATACACACACACACACACACTATACACACATACATGCATACCACACATACACACCATACATACACACACCCCACACACATACACACATACCATACACACATACATACATCCTATACACACACACATACCATACACACACATACCACACACACACACACATACAGAGTTCTTTTTTTGTCTTAAGCAAGTCTAATCTGTAAAACCCCACCCAAGTTCTCTCTGATCAAGAGTGGAGACTATTTCAATTATTTAAGGATCTGTAATTTTCCCAGGTCTAACCCCAGATCCTTTAAGTGGCAGTTACATGTGTGGGCTGCTATGCTTGTTTAGGAACCATTAGTTGCTTGACAGTGACGTTAGTTGGAAGAGAGAAAGAGCAGGACCCGCGTCATTGAAAGCCAGTGCCAGAAGCCATAGGCTGCTAAGAGCCAAATGGGACTTGAGAGGAAAAAAATAGATTTGAAAGACAAACCTAAGGGAAAAAATCATTTATAAATACCAATCTCACCCTTTTTCCCAGGAACCCATCCTCCCATTGTTCGAAGCAAACTATAAATGCAGAGTAGGCCGCTTCCAGATGTTTCTCCCTAAACTTTACAAGTGCAGAGATAGGTGACTGGTTGCCATCTAAGGTGCCAAGGTTGTAATTGCTAATTCTTCTGGCCATAATTTATCCTGCTGTCCCTGTGGGTAGCTAAACAGCTCTGATCATGAGCTGCCCAATCGGCTTATAAGTCTTTTTGATGAATCTCCCTTATTGTCACGCTCCTTTCTCTAGGCTGCGGTAATTCTTGGCAACTGTCTTACAGCTGCTGTTTCCTGTGGCTGTGGAGGGGAAGAGCCATCCATTAGGAGGCACACATGGAGAGGAGCAAGCTCCTGGAGTTGGGGGACAGCAGGAGAGGGCAAAGCTCTTGTCTCGGGATGGAAAGGAGGGTGGTAGAGTCTGTGCCCAGTGACCTCTGGGGTGTGGGTGTGAGACACGCCTTGTTTGAGGTCTGTGTGTGTGTGTGTGTGTGTGTGTGTGTGTGTGTGTTGTGTTGTATGTGGGCCTGTGTATGTGGATCAGATGTCAACCTCAGGTGCCCCAGAATCCAACTATTTCTATGCTCCTAGGACTGGGATTAAAAGTATGTCATACCCCATGATCCCAGTTCTGTTATTAACACAACCTATCCTTACTTATTTACTTTTTCAAATGTAGGTTCTTGAGTGGAACTCAGATCCCCATGCTTCTGAGGTGAGCACTTACTATCCTGTGTTTTCAGCCCCTTTGTTTTTTGTTTTTGTTTCTTAGGCAAAACCTCAGATAACCCAGGCTGGCATTGAACTCTTTCTACGTAGCAGAGGATGGCCTTGATTCTGGATCCTCTTACTTCTATTTCCCAAGTATGGGGATTATAGGTGTGCCTCACTGCGTCTGGCTGATATGGAGTCTTTGGATCAAGGCAAGCTCTGCATCTTGAGTAAGAACACATCCCATACTGATTTGTGACCATACTGCTCCGATGAACCAGGGTGTGAGTGCCCTTAGTACTGGAGTTCTCAACTTCCTCCAGTGATCAATCCTTGTCCCAGGCCCCCTTAGTCTTGGGGGAGCATGTGACTGGTTCTCACCTATTGAGTGAGGCGGGACCCCAGACTAAGGCTAGGTAAGCTCTTTTCCCTTCTGACAGCAGAAGGAGACAAAGCTAAGACCTGGAGGAGAGCAGAGCCACAAGATGGGAGGATACAGGGCCCCTGAATGACTTCATGGAACACTGCCTATTATAGTTGGGGGGAGGAGAAACCTTTATTGTGCTGTCTTTCAGACTGAAGGGCTGATCTTTATGGAAGTTAGCCTCCCTGCCTAAACAGGCAGTGCTTGAAATGAACTCAAATTTTCCAACTGAAGGACATGCCAAGTGGGGGCTAGCAAGACAGAATTTACTAACCAGATAGTATATCCCAATGTCTTTTTGATAGTTGCATGCAAGTTCAGAGTATAATTTGAAGAACAGTGGAGACACAGGGTCTTAACTTTTAGGTCTGATAAAGTGTTCATGTTGGGAGTTAGAAGGAAAGCCCATCTTTCCACAGGATTCCCTTCCCTCTTCTCTCTCCCCCACCGAACATATACGGCCTAGAGATCTCCTGTCCCCAAGCCAACACACATGTCTCCTGTTCTCCACAGCTTGAGACTGCCATACCTCTCTCAGATTATTGTAACAGCTTCCTGCCCCCACCTCCTCTGTGCCCACAGTCTTGCCCAACCCTATGTTTCAAAACAACTTGTTTTAAAAAAAAAACATTTATCTGTTGATTTGTGTGTGCATGCGCACACAGGCACAGTGACTCATGTGAAGGCCAGAGGACAACTTGCAGGAGTCAGTCCTACCATGTGGATACTGGGACCGAACTCTGGGCCTGGCCAGCAAGCGCTTTTCCCTGCTGAGCTAACTTCTTCACCGTTCTACAACACAGGCCAGGTCATGTCCTCTCATCAGTAAAACTCAAGCTCCTTTTCTTTAGACCTTCAGGGTCTGTGCTCTTGTCTCTACTCTGTCTCCGCCCCCACCCCAATGGTCTTAGGACCTTTCTAACTTCAGTCTCTAATTCTCTGACTAAATTGTCCTTCCTGCCTGTTGGTCCGCACCCACCTGCCAGGGGTCCCGGTCTGCTGGTGCTCTTCTGTCAGGACCATGCTGGGTCCACTTCTCTTGCCTTTGGCACCTTTTCCAGGCCTGAGTTTTACCCCACTTGTCACATCATACTTACTGGCTGACATGCATAACTCCAAATTTTGAGAAGGGAGGCAGGGAAGGGGGGACATATTCTTTCCCAGAGTTGGCCTAAAGCTGTGTCTCAACTGATAAAACCCACAGGTCCTGTTGCTGCCAAGCCAGTTACCAAGGCAACTTTCCCTCCATGGGCCCCAGTTTCTCCGTGAGTAAAAATGGTCTCTGTAGGCTTTCCCAGTTCAGCATTTCAAGATTCTGTGATTTTTACCATGAATACAGCATGGTCACGTGAGGGAGATCAATACTCAGAGTTTTCCTGAGCTGTGTCTGAGAGCTACAATTCGTCAGGAGAGTGTCTGGGGGGAGGCACGCGCCTCGCAGCACTGCCTGATGCCAGAGAGAATTTATCATTATGGAAAAGCTTATGGTGCAGGTTTAGTCAGTGCGGTGTCGAAGGCATTCGCGACTCATTTATCAAGCAAATGCAGCTTCCTTATTTAGACTTTAGTCAGTTGGCTGGGGTAAGATGCCCTCTTTGATTGATCCCAATTGAAAAAAAAAAAAAAAAAGGTATGGCCAATTATGTCTTGACACGGAAAGGTCATTGGCCAGCTGGTGCTCTCATCTCTGCTCGTGTCTCTACTCCTTACCTGAGCCTCCTAATTCAGGATAGGTGTCAGGCAGGCGAGAGACACATTGCATGGCAGCCCATGATCAGGCATGGGAGCTCTGTCAGCACTGGCCACATGCCTGGGACAAGCTTTGGCTCTTTGACTCAACTCCTTTCAGTCCCTGGCTGAAGCTGTGCCACATGGTCCTCTGAGGGGTGAGACTGAAGTAGTTTATTTCTCTCCATGGGGCAGGTCAGTTCCACTCTTAGGTTTAACAGGCCTCAAATGGTGAGATCTGGGTTGTTGGATATGGCGCTGGCAGCCTGGCAGCTCTTTCTCCTTTGGCCTTTGTGAACAGGGTGGTACATAAACACATGTACATGTCTGTCTGTCTGCCTGTCACACACACAGATGAACATCTAACCTTGAAGACAAGGTTAAGGAGCCCCGCCTTAGTTCTAGGCAGTCTTCCCCAAGCCCCCAAGTTTGGGTTGACCCTTCCTTTAGACTTCCAGCCCCCTGTGCTTTTCCTAGCCTAGCCTTACCACAGGGTACTATAAAAGTCAGGTCCCACACTATTTGCCTGTTGTACCAGACTCTGAGTGCCTATGTGTGAAGCTATATAGTAAGCATGCATGAGTTCTCATGCAGGCACATGATAACTAATGGTTAAGCTGCTGATGGTGGGTAAGTAGGTGAATGATGGATGGGTGGGTGAACTGATGGATGGGTGGATGGTGGACCATGAGGTTCTTCTGGGGATGCACATAAGATATGGAGGGAAGATGGGGAATGCAGGAGGAGTAGGTCTGAGGCTGGGTGGAGTGATGAGCACGACTCCACTAGGACTAGATCAGATATCAGATGAGGTGGTCAGTGCTTGGGAGAAGCTCAGACAGGTCCATGGGGTCTTCAGGGTGAGGCCCAGGGAAGAAAGGAGTAGAAGAGGTGGCAGGTGTCACATGCTATTAAGAGGACTAGGACGGTCCTAGAAGTGAATGTCTTGGTCAGTCATGATCCTACCATTAAAGAGATAGAAGCCTCTGTCATTATCCTCCAACACCACCTATGGTTCTTAGGTGCCTACATCCTCACATGGGTTTCTTCTCATTTGCACTGGAAATAAACCAAATGATCAGTGAATCAAACAGGAAATGCAATGGAGCCCCACAGAAGTTCTTACTTAGGACCAGCAGGGCTCTCTTAGGCTCAGTGTTTGTGGCAAATAGATTTTTGTGTATGGGTGTGTAAGTGTAAGTGTGTTGGGTGGAGGGGGATGCTGTAGCATTTATTACAGTGTTTCTTTAAGTCTTTTACTATTTTCGAAGAGATCTTATCCAAAGGCAAGTTCTCACCATCTTGGCTAAGGCTGGGATTTGCCTTTCTGACAAGAGAGGGTCACAGACATGGCGGTGCGTTGATGGTACTGATCCACAGATGAAACAAAATGTCACAGGAGTACTAAAATCTGGCAATGGACCCTAGGGACTGGTGGAGGTTTCCTTTGAAAGTAAAGACTATCTGGGTAGATGGCTACAGAACTGCAGAATAATGGAAATGTTAAAATGTTTGAGAGGGACCAGGGTTAACATCATATTCCATCAGATTCAGGATGCTAAACAATTTAAGATACTCTGCATAGTACTGAGAAAGAAATTCTCCCCCAGTGTGGAGAGGCCATCCCGTGGAGAAGTTAAACCAGGTAGAATACAGCCTTTGCTAGACCCTCCCACGGTCTTCTTGCTCTGCGACTGCTGGGGTGGCAGGAAGCTGAACGGACACATGATATGCTTTTATTTCTGAGGGGATGTGCTGGAGGTGGCATCAGCCTCCCAGTGGAGGCTTCCAGTGAGGATCCTTTGCAAGCTGCAGGCTCCTGTGGACCCCTTCAGACTCCTAGTTTCATTTTCTATAGCAGCTGAACCCACGGGGAGGGATCTAGTATCCCCTAGAAGTATATTTCTGCCAAGAAACCTCCAGCCTGGGCTTTTGGCCTGTTAGTTATCTGATTTTCTATTCAGTACATCTTTCCCTTTCTATTCAGGAAATTCGTAAGTTAAATTGATTCCCAGGTGGCACCTCAGGCCTTTCTGCCCTTGGCCTCTGTTCCCTAGAGTCCAAAGCACAGCACTAACTTTGGCTTCCTTAACTCTTGTCTCCTCTGTGATAAATAGTGGAGTTAATTGCAGAGCAGTGCTGGATCACCCAAGGCACCGTGCTCAGCCCAGGCTGCATCAGAATCACCTGGAGATGTTTTTAGACACGGCAGGCATGTGCTCACTCTGGAGACTGGAAACTAGTCTTTTTTTTTTTTTTTTTTTTTTGTTTTTTTGCCAGGACTCCAGGACTAGGAGTTCACAAAAGCTCTTAAAGGGGTTGACTCCTATAACTAGGCTGAGAGCCATGCATCTAGTCCATGTCACCAGAAAGATGGGGGAAACTGAGGTCCACAAGGCTGAGTGATGTGTCACACAGCTGGCTGCAGAGGCAGGGCTAGGCTTTGGTTTTTGGCCTATTGTTACAGTCTTTATTTAAAGCTCTAGGTAGTCACCGCATGAGTCACTGTTGCAGGTGTAGGTAGACACACCAACATATCCACACAGTGAGTGCCACATCCCTGCCATAGATTTACTCTGTATTAGAAAATACAGGCAGGCATCAACAATGGAACTTAGAAAGGAACTGAAGGAAAGGGGCTGTAGTTAACTGTGACAGCCTGGACGCTGTGTGGTGACTGTTGGGGCAGGGGTGGAGGAGGTAACCCTTTTCTAGCTTAGATATAAGCTTCAATCTCCTTTGGAGAATGGGCATATTGACACAGTTTACATGCCTGGCCCCCAGCCTCTAGCCCTTTACAATGGCCAGTGCCAGAGAGCCTGATGACGTCTTAGCCTAGTGCCAGGGGCTCAGGGACAGGTGGCCTGGGCTGCTCTATGCCACTTACCTGCCAGGGAACAACAGCAGCAATGGATAACGTTATGGGAGAGGAGAGAGATGGCCTTCAGGATGAAATTAATGTATGACAGGGACATACGGAGGTAGGGGGATATACTCAGCATACAACACAGATTTGTATGAAAACTTAAACAAAATTAATTTCAAAAACAAGTACTTGTGTGTCAGGTGATCCGTTAGCTTTGAGTAACGATTCTGTCCGTCAGCCTGGCCCTTAATGAGATTCTTCAAAGACCCAGCAAAGGGAAAAACTTTTCTTGGCACTCTTTTGGATATTGTTGAATAATTAAACATTGGAATATGTACTTTTGGAATATTACTATTTTAAAAAGTGCCCATCTTGGACAGTAAAACTTAACACAATGAAGCTTCAATAAGAAAGAAAAGAAATTAATGTGAGGAATGAAACATCCTAAATAGTTGCTGTCAGGGAGTCAGGAGGAGGCATGAATGTTCCCAGCTTTCACCTCCGCCCAAGGTCACTGTGGCTGTCACCTATGGCACCTACTGAAGATGCAGATCATCTGTGTGTGTGTGTGTGTGTGTGTGTGTGTGTGCATGTGTGGGTGGGAGGGGGTCTTTAGCCACCTTACACTGTGGTTTCTGGATATTGGACTGGCTTTTTGATAGTAGGCTCTGTGGGTGGCCATCTTTGTGTTTTAGGTGGGAAGGGAGGGAAATAGAGGCAAATAATGGCTAATTATTAGTTTTAAACCTTCCTAATGCTGCGGCCCTTTAATATGGTTCCTTATGTTGACCTCCAATCATAAAATTATAGTCATCGCTACTCCATAACTGTATTTTTGCTACTGTTAGAAATCATAATGTCAATATCTGTGTTTGTTTTTTTGGAGGGGAAACTGGGAAAGGAGAAATTTACATGTAAATAAAGAAAATATCTAATAAAAAATAATTTAAAAAAAATCTGTGTTTTACAACAGCCTTAGGTGATCCTTGTAAAAAGGTCACTCAACCTGAAAGGGGGTCTAAGATGTGGCTGTCAGAGGCCAAACTCAGCTCTGGTCCTGAATAGTAAATGGATCTGATGCTCCTCCTTAACCATTTAGTCCCCCAATTATGGCTGTACCTACATCCATGGAGGCTCGTTTGAAAGGCTATCTGCTGGGCTTATGGTCAGAGAGCCTGGCATGAGGGGTATGTACTGGGCCAAGCAACAGACATTTAATGACATCCAGCTGGTTCTGACACATTCTGGGACCCTAAATATTGGGTGCCTCCAGACTAACAAAATATAAGGTGCTTCTTTTTATACCAGGCTGACCTTCAAGTCCCTATACAACTGAGGATGACCTTGAACTTCTGATTCTTCGTCTAGTTCCTGAAATCTGAGATAATGGACATATGCCACCACACTTGGTTCATATGATATTGGGGATAGGGCTCTTGGCATAGTAGGCCAGAATGTTACTAACTGGGCTACAGGGTTGGGCCTGGTCAGTACTTGGATAAGAGAAAGTTCATTTTTAATCAAGGTTCCCGTGGCTTTCCAGAGACCTGCAAAGACTGGCTCTGGTCTGTGGTCTGACCTCTAGGGTTCATTTTTGGAGGATGCAGAAGCCAGATATCATCAGGGCATGGTTTTGAAGTCCTCCAAGTTTAAGCAGGCCAGCCATGGAGCCCCAGGCTAGCCAGATTCCAGAGTCCTTTGCTGTGTATAGTCTTATCTGGCACCTGAGGCGAGGGAGGCCTTTGGATGGGCAGCAAGGGCTAACTGACTGGGAAAACTGCACTGACTCAGGATGGAGAAGTTGTGTGTGTGTGTGTGTGTGTGTGTGTGTGTGTGTGTGTGTGTGTGTATGTTTCCTGGAGAAGTTAAGCATATGCCATTTTTCATAAAGTCAAATTTGGAGGAACTACCCAATGAAAACATCGCAGTAAGTCATGTGGGTTGCCTTCTGCACAGCCAAGTAACTCCCTGTCCATGAACTGGAAGTAATGACAAGCTAACCCTAGCTAGAAAATTTTGTCAGTGATGGAAAAGTTCTCAAGGACTTTTATACACATAAGCTTGTTTATCCACCCCCCTCCCCATTTGTAGATACTTCTGTCGGGCTGGAAAACCAAAGTACAGTGGCCCGAGTGAGGCTGGCAGACCTGAAGTTGGAACCCTTTCTTGAAGCTCAGAGGTGTGGCAGGTGAGAAAGTCTGGGAGATTGTTTAGGAAGTCTGGTGTTGGCTTCCAAATGCAGCTATTTGTCACCAAGAACACCTGCTGTGCTCCTGGAGTGACTTCAGACTCCTCCTTTCCTGAACACATCTACGATCTACAACTGTTTACTCTGCCCTTCAGAGGAGTAGGAAAACATATGTGCTTGTTGCTCTTTTTAGTTTGATGGAACCCAGACCTTATTGCTGCCCGGCGCTCTCTGTCCTCCCTTCTCCTCCCTCTCAAGATGCATTTATTTTATATGTATGTGTATTTGTCCCTGTGAGTTTCTGTGCCCCACATGCATGCAGGAGCCCAAGGAGGCCAAAGGGGGGGCATCAATTCTCTGGAACCACAGCAATAGGCAGTTATGAATGGCCAAGTAGTTGCTGGGACCTGAACCAGGACCTGCACATGAGAAGCAAATGCTCTTAACCACTGATCCATCTCTGTGGTCCCCGCCCCATGTCATTTTCCTCTTGTCTGTGGCTCTCTGTTGTGTAGCCATCATCTATTTGACATTCGTCCCTAATTATATTTCTACGTAAAAGTCTTTAGGAAAAATACACTCAATGCTATATCTTTCAGGGTCCTTATGACTGCCCATCTGCCTTGATCTAGTAATTTTATCATTCCAGAAACTAGTCAAGAAGAGGAGTTAAAATTAGCTAAGAAAATAAATCTCATAGCCTTGTGCACAAAGTTGCTTAGCAGAGTGTTACCTACAAGACAAAGACCGAGTAGGCAATTTGAGGATTTGACAATAGAGGGACAATAAGCCAATGATATATCTGTTTGATAGAAATATTATGTGGTCATTGCAATGATGGCTATGGAGAGTGTGTAAAAAAAGTGGAAAACTTCCAACACAAGGTAATGAAGAGTCACAAGCTTGAGCTGTCCCAGGGCAACTCCAGAACACCCTTCCCTCAAATACATATTTTGGAAGGTATCTAAGAAAACTCCTCCAGGCCCTTGGCCCTGTGAAGGTTCTGTGCCCCAGTGTAAGGGAGTGCCAGGGCCAATAAGTGGGAGAGGGTGGGATGGCAGGCATGGGGAGGGGGGAAGCAACAGGGGTTTGTTCTTGTTGGTTTTGTTTGTTTGTTTGTCTGTTTGTTTTTTGAAGGGAAAACTGGGAAAGAAGAAATCATATGACACGTAAATAAAGAAAATATCTAATAAAAAACCCAACCCCCCCAACACCCCCCCAAAAAACAAGAACAACAAAAAGAAATAAAACCTATTTGTTGTCTACAAGAAAAAAAAGAAAACTCCTCTAAAGTGTTTAATGCACAATGTGTTTTCATGATTAAAATTTTATTGCTTCTTTCTGTCTTTCTTTTCATTGTCTCTTTTTTCTGTATTTTTCTCTTCCTTCCTTCCTTTTCTTCCTTCCTTTTCTTCTTTCCTTTCTTCCTTTCTTCCCTCCCTTCCTCCCTCCCTCCCTTCCTTCCTTTCTTCCTTCCTTCCTTCCTTCCTTCCTTCCTTCCTTCCTCCTTTCCTCCCTTCCTCCTTCCTTCCTTCCTTCCTCTCTTCTGTCTTGTATGTGTACTCACACATGTACATGCTACAGTATGTGTGGAGGTCAGAGAAAAATTGTGGGAATCAGTTCTCTTCTACCACATCAGGTCCCAGCAATCGAATTCAGGTCACTGGACTTGGCAGCAAGCATCTTCACCCACGGAGCCATCTGGCTAACCATTTTCTGTCTTTTCAACATAGGCCGAAGTATGGAGACAATGCTTCTTTTATGAGATAGAGGAGTGATAAATCCTCTGCATGAGACTGTGGGAAGTGATGATTGTGGACCTCGAGGTACATTTGGGCTTCGGTTAGATCTGGTCAATAGGAAGGGTTGTGGTCTGGGGCAGGGCACTAGGTTGCCTGAGAGTTGGTTTTCCTTAGCTGGAAATGGGAGTACAACACACTAACGAACAAAGCTGTTTCAGGGGAGTGGGAAGAGATGATAAGTCAGATTGCTAAAGACACCGACCGATTGATGGACCAACATTTTGTGGAGGCTCAGTATTTGTTGAGAAAGATTCATCGAATGTCACCAGTCAAGTAATACTCGGTAGGATGAGCGCTGTCCCTTCTCACTTTCCAGCTAGGGCCATGTCTTTATCCATCCAGCAAATGCATGATTTGTGTTTCTCTATAAAGTTCTGTGGATCCTGTTCATCCCAGACTCCTCCCCTGTCTGGCCTATAGCAGGTGTCTGAAGCCTGGGAGCAGAGAGGCAGATTGGACATCACCTGTGGTGGACTTTGCCCTGTCCTCTCTGAGCTGGTGTACCTGTGGCATCCAGGCACCCTAGGAGGAGAAGTGGGACTAGAACCACAGCCTGATATCGCTGATGTCTTAATACCTGTAATGTATAGCAGAATCACAAGAAGACACATGGTTGATTTACCTGCATCTAGGGAGGCTTTCTGTGAGGCAGCATTTAAGCCGGTAGAGAGACGTTAGGAGCCAGGCGAGCAGGAATTCAGAGAAACAGAGGAGAGTGGGCTGAGGTGCAGGATCAGGAGGCCGAGGGGCACAGTGAGGACCCTGACAACTCCACAGCTTCCCCACACCCAGATCACAGAGTCCTGGAGCTCTGGAATCATGGAACCAATCATGTCTAAAGAATAAGTCACGCTTTACTCTTTAGACAGTGTGGGGCAATCAAGCTAGCTTGGGAGAGAACGGGGCAGGACCAGGGATATCTGTGGAGCCCAACAGCACAGAAGACTTCAGTTGCACCAAATATGCCCAGGACTTCTGTTGGGATAGTCACAAGCAGGAATATCACAAGCTTTAAAAAGGAGAGAAAGAAGGGTCTGGGGAGATGGCTCAGCCAGTAAAGTGCTTGCCATGCAAGTGTGAGAACCTGAATTTGGACCCCCAGCACCACTCTAAAAGCTACAGATGGCTACATATAGGTCTTTAATGCCAGCACTGGGGGAGTGTAGGAGACAGAAGGTCCCCTGGAACTCACTGGCCAGACAGCCCAGCTCAACCAGTAAGCACCAGGTTCAGTGAGACCTTGTCTTTAAAAACAAAACAAAACAAAACACTCAGGGGGAAAGCAACTAAAGAAGACACCTGAAATCTGGCTTCTACATGAATGTGTGTGTGTGTGTGTGTGTGTGTGTGTGTGTGTGTGTGTGTACGCACGCATGCGCGCGCGTGTGCATGTGTGTATACATACAAGACTCAGGAAGGGGAGGAAAAAGAGGAAGAGATGGAGTGAAGGGGAAGGAGGGAGGAAGAGAGAGAGGGAGGGAGGGAGAGAGGGAGTGAAGAG
>JADRCD010235344.1:5123-22433 GCA_019843815.1 Montemys delectorum
TCTCTCTCTCTCTCTCTCTCTCTCTCTCTCTCTCTCTCTCTCTCTCTACTGAGACCTTGTGAGTCCTGGCCATAGCTTGGAACTCAACCCTTCTCTGTAGCTGGCTATAGCCAATCATCAATGCCTCGTGGACAGGGAAATCTGACTTCTAGATGCCAGGAGCTTTACCTGGCGAAGTGAGCTTATGTCAGAGTAGGTATTGGTTGGCAGATCTCCTGCTTCTCATCCCTTCCCTGCACCCTATGTGGGAATCAGAAAGCCTGGTTGCAAGTTTGTGCTCAGAAAGTGTAAGAAGATGCCCTCCCTCTGTCATCTGGACCTTGATTCCCTCCCCTTCTGTGGAGCCTTCTTTGCTCTCCTTCCCTAGTGCTGGAGACCGAACTCCCTTGAAGTCCCTACTGTACTGTTGTCTATCTGTTATCAGTAACTCTTTTAATAAACGTCTTCTTCCCCAACAGTCCATTTCAGTATCCCTTTGGCACTCCCATCTGAGTCCTCTAAGTTACCACTACCATTCCCGTGGTATGGATTAAGGACTGTTTTGTGAGAATTTTGGCTCAAGATCTCCAAACTTGGAAGGGAGAGGCCTGAGTTCCAAGCTCATGTCTCATAGCTCTCTGATCTGGGGCCCCAAAGCATTCTGGACTCACCCCAGAGTGTGGACAAGACTTTGAGGTACATAACAGAGGCAACAGAATGATATCAGGGTCTTGGGACTGCTGGGAGTAACTCATTTCAACTTCTATTACTGAAATCCAGCCTCAGAGGATCAGGCTACCCTGCTGGTAACATGAAACCCAAGCTCCAGTGCACACAGGCTTGGTGTGCAGTCAGACGCATGTGCCTGACAGCTCAAAGGGGCCATTCTGGACTGGTGAGTAAGGCAAACAGAAGCCTTGATTATTACAGTTAATTCAATTTAATTAAAGCCATAAATACAAACCGCAGTTCTGAGGTGGCCACTGACCACTCTGCTTAGAGGAGTCAGCCAGGCTCTTAACAGATGGGCAGGGACCCAGGTGGTCACACCCTCAGCCTGCCCCGAAGGGCCTCTTACCTTCATTCAGCTTGGTTGCTCTCAAATGTTTGGATTCCTCCTCTGGACTCTGTGGTTTTGGGGGTGATTTCAGATGTTCTTTTCACCTATCATCAGAAATTGTCTTTTATTCTCTTATTGCTGAGCACTGAGTGAACGATCTCTCTTCTTTCCCCCCTTTTAAATATGTTTTCCTTGCTATCTCTTGGTATTCTGCCACGCCCCCCTTTTGCACTTTTCCTGGTTCCCCTTTCTGCCAGCCACCTGGAACTCATCAAAACCTCAAATGTGCTAGAAAGCTGTGTGGCTTCCTGGGCTAGATTCTAGATCTGTGTCATGCCCAGTCATTGCAAAGACCACAAGCAAAGAAACTGTGGTAGATGTGGAGGCTTAGATGCTTCCAATCCCCTGTGTTGTCCAGCCTCAGTACCCCTCCAGACCCACCCCTGCCAGCCTCCCTACCCCTCCAGACCCACCCCTGCCAGCCTCCGTACCCCTCCAGACCCACCCCTGCCAGCCTCAGTACCCCTCCAGACCCACCCCTGCCAGCCTCTGTACCCCTCCAGATCCACCCCTGCCAGCCTCTGTACCCCTCCAGATCCACCCCTGCCAGCCTCTGTACCCCTCCAGACCCACCTCTGCCATCTTCCAAGTTTATCATTACATGTCAAGTTTTTCCTACTGCGTCAGCATTGACGTCTGCCGTTTGGAACTCCTCCCACCCTGCCTACCTCTCATCAGCCTCCTGCTGAGTCAGCCTCTGGGTTTCCATCTCAATGGCTTTCTTCTGGGACACATGCTTGGCCCACCAAGTCTTGATGGGATCTCATTTACTCATTCCCACTGAACCCTACACCGAGGACTTGACATCATGTCACTTGGCTTATAACACTGTTACCACTCTTTATTTGCATCACAGTTGGGACCACACGCTCCCCTGAGGCAGAATGGTTACTTTCTTACTTATCTTTATATCTTAGTCCTGGAAACAATAGTAAACACATAATAGGTGCCCATACAAGTGGTGAGCTGGAGACCAAGTTGGAGAAAACAGTGGATAAGTTACTTTTCTCATTGCTACAACAAAATGCTTGATAAAAGCAGCTAAGGAAGAGTTTATTTGGGCTCCTAGTTTGAGAGGTTACAGTCCATCATGACAGGGAAAGCACGGCACACCTGAGTTTGCCGACAGGAAGCAGATGAGTGCTGATGTTTCACAAGCTTCCGTTCTCTAACACAGCCCAGGATTGCAGCTTATGTGATGGTACCACCCAGATTTAGTAGCATTTCCTCCCCCAGTTAAATCTCTCTGGAAATTCTATCTCTGGTATGTCTAGAGGTGTCTTCCAAGTGGTTCTATGTCCTTTCAGGCTGCCTATCAGGATTAACCATCATGCTTAGGGAATGGTGGTGTGCGGAAAGATGCAGGACTCCAACCAGCACCATTTGGGAAGTGGGAACCTTATTTGAGAAAATGTCACCACCGGACTGGCCTGTGGGCTAGCCTGGGGTGCATTTTCTTGATGGGTGACTGACTATATGGGAGGTGGGAGTGGTAAAGCTCTCTACAAGCAGTGCTACCCCTGGGCTGGTGGCTTCAGGAGCATATAAGGAAGCAGCCTGAGCAAGACATGAAGAGAAAGCCAGTAAGCAGCACCCATTCATGGTTCCTGCTCTGCTTGAGTTCCCTCAGTGATGGAGCATAACCTGGAACTGTAAGCTAAAATAAACCCTCCTCCCCAGTATTGCTTTTGGCCATGCCATAGTAATCTAATTAAGACAGGGAGTTTGCCAGATTAAATTATGAGTTGCCTCAGGCTGTGCTTGAAGACAAGACATAACAGAGGCAAGGAAGATGAGAAGCAGACAGAGAGGGTGTGGCCTAAGAATGCTCACAGAGAAAAGCTGTAGAATTGTCCTCAAGCCATTCACAGAAACCAGAGAAGGCTGGGAATCCTAACAAGGCTGAATTCTCTTAAAGAAAGAGACAACTCCAGCCAGCCCCAAGCCATCTTGCATCCTAGCATAGCAACAAGACAGCAATGTCAGATACAGCTAGCAACACCTCTGTGTTGGCCATCTCTTTTTCCGTGTATGACTATAAGTGGCATCTCTTTGTATCTTGAAGCAAAGGAGACACTTTTGGGGACATGAAGAGACATAAGAGTCACAAAGAGGCCCAGGCTGTCTCAACAGTGGATCAGTGGAGTGTCTGCTGCATCAACCTGGCACTTTCTCACCCACGCTGCCAGTGTCCTCTGTGGATGCTGCTCTCAGAAGCCACGGCCCACACTACGCGTGCCCAGAAACTGTCAGAATCTGCAGCTGTGGGGCAGTCCAGAAGCAGGAGAAAAATATTCCATTCCTTAGCCCCTGAGCAGGACGAGCTAGCCATTGCCCTTCTTGTCCCCTTGAGAGCGTCTGCAAGGCTTTGCTCCAGCTCGCTTCTTTGCTTGGCAGCTCTCCATGCTGGCCCCGTGCTTCACACCCCTGCTTGCTTTGCTGGGAACACGCATGCAAAAAGGGAAAGACAGGAATAAAGAACCAGCCTTGCCTTAGAAGCCTCATCTCAAGTCCCTCTCGTCAAGGAGCCCAGCCTACGGAGGGCAGTGTCCCCAGAGTTCCCAGCAGAAGCCTAACACTCTGCTACAAAGGCGTTGTCTGGTCGTGCCTTACCGCAGCTGTCACACACCTAGTGTTTTCATTAAAGCTGTGATCAGAGGCTGGGTGTGGTAGTGCACAATCTCAGAATTTAGGAGACCAAAGCAAGAGGATCACGAGGCCAGTTCAAGGCCAGCCTGGGTTACTTAGTAAGATTTCGTCCTATCCCCCACCCCATCCCGAAGCTCTCCACAATCATCAGAGTGAAGGACATATGCTGAGAATAACTTCTAACTCCAAGGGGTTGTTTAAAGAGGGATTTTAATTATTTTTAAATTGTGTGCACAGAGAGGTTTGTACACATAAGACCAGCAGACATCCATATAAGCCAGAGGCATTGATTCTGAAGGAACTGGAGACACAGGTGATGGGAACTCCCACAGGTGGGTGTTAGGAGTGGAACTTGCTTGCTCTGAACTGCTGAGCCATCTCTCTAGACCCCCTAAGAGTGTGCATTTGTTAGTTTGTTTCTGAAAGATATTCAATATCTCACATCTGAGAGAGGGAGACTGCCCAGGGAGATTTCAAAGACGTCTGAGTGTTTGTGATTTGAGCCCTCATGCTGCACCCTGGGCAATTGAGGGCTCTCTGCTGAGTGTCAGGAAAGCTCAATATGTGACCTTCCCAAGAATGTGGCTGATTTTCAAATGCTCTTGGGGAGAGTGGGTTGCATTTAGGGAGTGTCTATTTAGTCTTAAAGAAAATCAGACAGGGCTGTAAAAGGCCAGCAGCCCTCGTTCGGTGTGCCAGCTGTTTACCTAAGGAAATGCTTCATACCTCCCTATCTTAAGGTAGTTTCACCCCTAACACAAGACATCGCAAGGTTTCCAGAGAGTGCAATGCTCACTGCAGACCAGACACAGGTGAACAGCTGTCCTTGCATGCACGGGGCTGGAAAGCTGAGACAGGCAGCTGGAGCAGTGAGCCTGAGCCTTTGGGGATAATATCACGGGGGGACTGAAGCCCCCACTCACCTTTTCTTCAAAGGACAGACCTTCATCAGCTCTTCCTTTTCTCTCAGACCTACTTTGGCTCATCACTCCTGCCCACAGGCTCCTTGACCTCACAATGCCTCTCAAGCTCTCCTTGCTTGCTCCTGGCTCTCCACATAATCCGTCTTTGGGGCCCCTACCCAAACAAAATTCCTCTTGTTCCATGGTGGGACCCAGTTGTTAGGCCTGCTTCTGCCTCTTGTGTCCACACTTGCTTCAGTCTGTTACCTGTGGTTGCTGCTCAATCTTTGTGATGAGCCATCTTCTCCTGCTCTGTGCCCATAAGTAGCTCCTCCTGCATCACTCAGCTGTCCCTTGAGACAAGATGCTCAGCTTCCCCTCGACACTCCTCGTAGACCAT
This sequence comes from Montemys delectorum, assembly GCA_019843815.1. Classification (NCBI taxonomy): domain Eukaryota; kingdom Metazoa; phylum Chordata; class Mammalia; order Rodentia; family Muridae; genus Montemys; species Montemys delectorum. The sequence goes on from JADRCD010235344.1 coordinate 10,174, forward strand.
ATCTATATTCCCTATTTTCAGAGAACAGTGACTCTCCCACCCCTGCCTTCTTGCCCTCTCTCTTTGCCTAAAACAGGCGAAGAATGTATGTCCTACATTCTCCCGGGTGACTGGATGAGGTGCTCTGAGGTGGGGGTGGGGGTCTCATGGTGTCATTAGAGTGTCAGAGACATCTCCACCTCTCTTGTCCATATCAGCTAAGATGGCAGCCTCCCAGAAAGGGATTTCTGGCTGACCCACGCTTCCCCTGCTCCCTTAGACTTTCCCATGCAAAGCTAAAAATAGCAACCTGTCTGTTCTTAAACTAAAATGCAGAAGCTGTCTCCCAGAGCCTGCTTCTCAATGGCCTTCCTGCTCATTGTGTGGCTCAAACCCTAGGAGGCCACAGAAACAGTGTGAGGGGACAGGAAGGGACTCTCAGGAAGGCTTGAAATGCATCCTTGTCACCACAGGTAGCAACTTTTAAGAGCAGAGTAGAAACTGGAATTCTCAGATGACCTGGCAACCTGTTGGGGCTTTCCAAAAGGCCTCCCCAGTGAGTATACCTCTGCAAAGTCAGCTGAGAGGAGTAATCCATCTCACAGGCAGCTATGGTCGCTGGGAGCCATCCTCAGACTCTGGAGATAGGGGTCAAATTAAAAGCCATGCTTGGAAGTTCTTGGCTTGTGCTAAAGAGTTTTGATGTGCTGCCATGCAGTGGTGGCGCGCGCACCTTTAATCCCAGCACTTGCGAGACAGAGGCAGGAAAATTTATGAGTTCAAGGCCAGCCTGGTCTACAGAGTGAGTTCCAGGACAGCCAGGGCTAAACAGAGAAACCCTGTCTCTAAAAACAAAAACAAAAAACAAAAAAACAAAACAAAACAAACAAACAAAAAAGGAGCTTTGATGTATGTGGCCCTGTGGTACAGGCAGACTATGCAGTGGCTCCAATCCTGCCATCCCTTTCCTTGCCTTATCTGTGAAATCCTCCTGGCAATTCTGTCTGCACAGGGAGTTGGAATTTCATTAGGTTTTAATGCCTATCTGCTTCGCTATCTTAAAGTAGACGTGTGAGTATCCTTGCATCTCTGTGTGTGCGTGTGTGCATGTCTTCCCTCGGGAGCAGTGATAGTCACTGCAATGTAGAGGACACACAAGTTTGAGTCAGAGGGGCTCAGCTCCTCAGTCCAGCAGGGATACAGGTTATGTGACAAGTTGATCCCTTTCTAGATTTGTCTACAGTAGGGAATTTCTGTCTCTTTTCTTGGAAAAAAAAAAACTTAGAAAAAGATTAGATCAAGCTTCAGAAATATATTTTTAGAGATTCTTGGGAAGCAAGTAAGCCCAGATCATATGATCAGTAAAGATGGGGGTTGTCTGAAGCTATGGATGAGAGACAAATACATATAAGTGAACAGGTGATGGAGAGAGAGATGGATAGAAAGAAAGGTAGATGACGATAATGATGATAGATGATAGGTGGTATAGACAGAGAATCAGTACCCACATCCATATGTACATAGACATCAGTTTAAGCAGAAAATAAAGGAAGACTCAGTTTGATAAAGCTAGAGGAGCCAGCCACCAAGGAGCATTTCCTGAAATGACCCATAGAAGTCTCTAGTCAGTCATCGAGAAGTCACGTGATAGTACAAAGGTCCTTACCAACGTGTAAGGGGTCTTTGTATCACACGATTACTCTTCAGGCTGGAGTCTAAAATGCCATGTGTTGGAACCCCTGGCCCCTATTTGATGGTGCTAGCTTGGGAGGCTGTAGAACGTTTAGTTTGGAGGACACGGCAGGAGGAAGTAGGTAACTGGGGGTGGGCCCCTGGGAGCGCACAGTTGCTGACTCTTCCTGTCTTGGGCTCTGCCACATGTTCCCAATGTCCCTGAGTTACAGTGCCCCAGCTTCTCTGCCATAAATCATATGGCCAGAATAAATCCTGTCTTCTCGGTCAGGCATCTTGTCACAGTGACAAGAGCCGTAACTAATGTAGGCAGGAAACCAAATGATGCTGCAGTTTGCAAGGAAGCCCTGAGTGAAGACAGAGGTCACAGGGACTATGGAGGGGGCCATGTGAAGAAGGGCTTCAGATAAGGAAATACCTTGCTTGTACGTGTCTATATCTCCGATATTCCTTCAGAAAGTTTTACAGTCAGTGATGCTAACTATCTCCCACACTCCCTCCTCTCGGTGTGTGTGGCCCCCCCACCTCCCACTCACCAGCTCCTAGTCTTGATGGGCTCATACTGTTGAGTCACAGCCGTGGACATGCTCTGTGTTAGTCAATTTGCCTCCTAAAGCCCCACAGAGACTCTGAGGATGTGGTTAAGGGCCTTGAGCTGCAGAGGTCTGTCTGAATTAGCTGGGTGGACCTAATCTAAGGTCACAATCTAATGGACACAACTAAGGATGTGTCCTTAGCTGGTGTCTCACTCTTCTAACCTGAACACTCCGGAAGCTGAGGCAGCCCTGGAGAAGCCGGAGGCCAGTCTGGTTACATTTTCAGATCTTATTTTCAAAACAAACAGAAAACAACAACCATGACCAATGGAGAAGCCTAGGGTTGTTTCTATCACCAACACTACCAGAGGGAACAGTAGAGGGGAGGGGCCGAGAAAGGCAGCTCTGCTGATTTGAAAATAGAGGAAGGAACTATGAACCAAAGAAAGTGAGAAGTTTCTAGAAGCTGAAAAAGCCCAGAGAAGTGGATTTTCCTCCAATTACCCCAGCCTTGCCATATCTTGAGTCTTATGGAAAGCTATGGCAACTTCAGATCTACAGAACCCTGGGGTTTTGAGCTTGTAGAGAGAAACCCCCGTCTTGAACAATTAAACAAGCAAACAAACCTTGATTCAGTTTTTTAGAGACTTTAAAACATTTCATAAACAACTCTTTGAGTCAATTTTAAAATATCAATTGGAAAACTCCAGGAAATACACTAATTCCCAAATGAACTTTCCCAGAGGAAAACTCTTATCAAAATGTAATAACTGAATTACAAAACAAAAACAAAAACAAAAACAACCAATTTACATAAAACAAGAAGTTGGAAAAAAAGAACAATAATAAAGTTGTGACGCTGTTTTAAAAATTCTCATTTTTTTAAATGAGCAAATTAAAATGTTATTTGATGTATAAAAGCTTTGCCTGTAAGTGTGACTGTATGCCTGGTGCCCATGGAGCCCTGAAAGAGACTCTGGCTCCTTTAGAACTGGAGGTACAGGTGGTTATAAGCTGCCTTGTAGGTGTTGGATTCAAACCAGAGTCCTCTGAAAGAGCAGCCGGGCTCTTCCTCACTGAGCTATCTCTCTCACCCCCGTACACTGCTTTTCAGTCCAGAAACATTGGTGGAGAACAGTGAGATCCCCAGGCAGGTCTGAACTATGGATGTCTGTCTGGGGTTGAAGAGTGCGTGCGTACATGCCAAGCTCTCTGTCACTCACTTGCACACACCAGACACACCCATGATAGACAGATGTCAGAGTGTGATCTCTTTAACTTAGCTGGCCTTCCAGAATTTCTCAGCTCTGGGACGGAGGTGCTCAGGGATCCATCACAACCCTAGTGAGCATGACTTCAAGCCTTTCCTGTTTGGGATTTTTGTTTTGTTTTGTTTTCCTGTGTAGAGGGATTAGTTTGTATCTCATCTTGCACCAAAAGCCTCTTCATGGACAGCAGGCACCTCTTCCTCTTCCTCTTCCTCACAAGTACACTGGTATCATTCACGTCCCTGAGCCTTCTATACAACTCATGTTAGCAGTCAGCACCGAGGCTCTCTGAGGACAGGCCACGGGAGATAGATAGATATGCATGGGTGGGCACACACGTGGAGCATGGGAATGTGAACTGTGTGTTGTATGTGGGGATTGGCAGAATGCATTGCTGAAGGACAAGAAGAAAAACAAAAAATAAAAAATAAAAAGAAAGAAAGAAAAGATGTCTATACCATGTGAGCGGCTGATGCCCGTGGAAACCAGAGGGAACATCAGATCCCCTGGAACTCGAGTTGCAGATAATTGTAAGCTACAGTGCGCGCTAGGACTTGAACCTGTGTCCTCTGGGACATCAGCCAGTATTCTTAACTACTTAGCCACCTCTCCAGGCTTTCTCTGGTTTTGATGGTGATTATACCTGAGCCCATGCTGGCAATGACACTGTAGGTTGAAAATGAGATCCTGCTGGCTTCTAGCGAGGATGCCCTTCCACAAGTTGCATAGTGGGCACTCTCACGTAGGAATGTCACCTCTAGTGACAAACATCTTATGCCTGTAGGGCCTGACCTAGGGAGCTGAGGCATCTGACTCTCCCTTCTGAAATCACCTCCCATGTCCCCCACCTGAGAATAGGTGACATTTGAGCCTAGACTTTGGAAACACTCCCCCCACCCCAGAAGAACACAACAGGACACAATGAGGAGCCCTGTTCCTCTGAGGTGTAGCTGTGTATAGAATACTTGCCTCACCTCCCAAAGTACTGCTTTCTGAGGGTGGGATGTTTATCAGAGAAGCCTTACCCATCCATCTCCTCCTTTCTTACTGGAAGCTCTGAGGACTTCCTTCCTAGATCCTCTGCAGCACAGTGTAGCCACCACCACCCAATCATTTTGCTACTGTTCTTGGTGATCATCCCATGGTACTGGCATCTCCAATTTGCTGGAGTATTCTACTGCAACTAGGCTTCACCAATAGCCTCTCATAGGTTTCCATCATGGTGCCAAGCCTCAACTTCTTTGCATGACCTCTTCAGTCCTGGGCCATCAACTGCAGCTGAAGCTACCCTTCATCAGTGGCCTTCCCTAGCTCCTCACAGTTCCAAGCCTCGGCTGCTCTCATTGACCCCTTCATGCCTTGAAAACCAGTACCACCTAAGCAATTCTTACACATTACCAAGTCCAGCTGCAGCATGAAGTATAACCTTGGCTATCTCTGGAACACAGCTTCTTCGTACTCTCAGAAAACACTTCCCAGATTTCACCTCAGTGATGCTGGCCTCACTGAGGATCTGCGACCCCACTAAGGTGAGAGTCTTACACGCCCTGCACTTCCAGTGCCTCTGACTCTTCCCTATGTTTTTGTTCCATGTACCATCATGTCCATCATTCAGACCTAAGACTTACCAAATGTGACTGACATCATTAAAGTCCTCCGACTCTTGGTGACATCACCAAGACTCAAGACATCATCATTTGACTTCAAGAGAAAATTGACTTAAGAAAAAACAGACCAGAGCTGCTAAGTCAGAGGCTGAAATGAGCCCATAGGAACCCAGCCCTTCCCACAGGGGCTGCTCTGGAATGAAGGGGCTCCTATTAGACCCTTGGCATCCTAGTGCTAGGGAGAGACTCCAGAGCCTATACTCTCAAACGACAAGTAAACAGTGACCTAGTGGTCACCCGCCCTCATCTGGGAATTTTACTTGATCATGTTCATCACGATGCTATTCTTTCTTTTCATCTTGGTTGAAAATGCCTAGAGTCTTGCTGGGTGTTTTATTGTCATTTTTACCTTAACCCTGTTTGCAGTGCATTAGATGGTCTTCTTGCCCGGGCTCTTTTCTCTGTGCTTAATAAAGCACTTTATAAGCCACCTTTTATGCCTAACGTCTTCTTGTCCATCCTCTCATCAGCTGACTCTATGTGAGAAGACTAGCATTGATCTCTAAATATCTAAATGGGACAAGTGAATGTCCAAAGGACCTGTCTCCACAATCCTCAGACTTGAGAGTCATACTGGATTGGCGTCTCCGGGCCTTGCCCATCTTTAATCTCTAGGAGGAAAGAACAGAAACTGCCGGGCTTGCACTTGCGCAATTTCACTGTTTCACCAGTGTGCTTCTTGCAACCCCACTCACTGGTGACTGTGCATCCATCTGGAGGGTATGGCTGCCTCTTAAAATAGGTCGTGACAACCTTCCAAACGCACCAGCTTTTATCTCTCAGCCAGAAGACATTAGCTTGCCTCTTAGGACATTTTTACCTTCTAGGCTGCAGCCAAAATGGTCCCACTGCTCTGTAAGCACGCCTCCCTGCTGGGGTATCACTCCGACTCTCCTTTCCTCCCTTGGCTTAGCGCTATCACCTCCTCCTTCCAACACTTACATTCACCATTCCAGCAATATTTTACCTCGACTGAGAGCAATTCTGCAGCTGACAGGCGTGTGGAGAATCTTTGATGTGTGCTGGCTCTGCTAGAGCGGCTGGCCAGGGGAAACAGCTCCCTGGAATTACTTAGAATGATCCTTTCCTCTGTTGTTTCCTTCTCTGTGTTTACTCACATCTGTGAGTCAGGGCTGTCAGGTACTTACACCCTTTAGGAAGGAAAGTGCCTGTGAATCACCCAAGGATGCCTTTGGCCTGCTCCTCTGAACCCCTTCCCACTGCTCTCCAGCAGCCCCTCCTCACCCCTGCTTGGCACAGGTGTCACAAAGCAGTCAAAGCCAGGTGGTCCCCATGTGGGAAGAGGTGCCTGAGTGGAATCCCCACCCCCATCCCCAAGAAGGGGGCCCTTTCAGATTTACCTTCTCCACAGCCCTGGCGATTACAAAGACAGACTCGGGCCCTGATGGGGTTGCCAGGGATTTGCTTAACTGCTCCAAATTCATTATTTGCATACAGATGACCTTGAGACAAAAGTCCTCATGTTTGACTGTGAAAGTGCTCTGGAATTAGGCCTTTGTCTGAGTCCCTTCTAAAAAAGAAATGTGCCCACACAATAGCTCAGTGAGCTAACCAATGACCCAGCACACTTCTGAAGAGCCAGGTCAAGCAGGAAATCTTCGGTTGGTGCTGCAGAGCCTCACACCTGGCCTGGAAAGGGCTGTAGTAGCCTGGTTTACTCCCATTCCACACAGCCTCTGTGGCGACCCAGGACTCCACATTCTCTAACTCACCTACATGCCCATCAGTCACTAGCAGATTCTACTTCGCTGCTGTCCCTCCTGTCCCTCTGCTGGTTACCTCCATCTCCGCTGGGTTTCTGTCTCCAGGGCCTTCTGGTTGGCAGGATATGAGCAAGAGTGCAGAATGATTTGAGGATGGAAATAGAAGGGCAGAGTACCTGGCACAAACAAATTACTGAATGAGCCATTTTTGTTAATGAGACCATAGGCTCCCATTGATGAAGCCCGTAATAGAGGAACTGGAGATGGTTCCTGCAAATCCTTATCCAGAAGAGAGGGATTGCCATCAAACTTTGCTCAGCACGGCCATTTTACGTGCAACAAACTCCATGAAGAATTAAGCAGTCTAAAGTCCTCCCCTGACCGAGACATAAGGCTGGGCACGAAGGGAGAGCACCCAACTGTTTTACCACTCTGTTCCCAGTGGGCTAAAGTCTAAGTTTTAGTTAGACTCTCCCTCACTCACACATGAGCTCTAAGAAGGGCTTTCTGGAAGGTTTCATAGCCAGCCCTCTGCTCCCCCTCTGAGGATCTAACCAACCATGAATCAAAGATATTCATAATTGTCCCTGTATTGAACATGTACAGATTCTTATTGTCACTATTCCAAAAGCGATTTAGCATGACAACCATTTACATAGTATTTACATTGTATCAGCTGTTAGACATCATCTGGAGATGATTTAAAGGATGATACAGAAGGCTGTACATAAGTCATATGCGTGTATTATTATACTTGAGCATCCGCAGACGTCGGTACCTACAAGGAGTCCTGAAATGGATCCCTCATGGACGCTGTTATTCCCATTGTCAAGTCCTCATTATCAAACTGCATTCATAAAGGTCCACGTATGCAGATGTGATGTGAGACAGATTGGTACCATTAGCCCACTGAGCAACTTTGGGTCATTTAGAGACCCATCACACAGAGACCCCAGAACTCAGCTTGCTCAGCTCGTGTGTGCAACAAAACTTGTTCACATCCCCTCAGAATCCATTAGGGTTTGACTGGTAGCTCTTTCTCTGTATCCTGAGAATCAGACAAAGTTCCTGAAGCAGCTTAAGTCTATTCTCCCTTCCATCCTAGCCTCTACCCGGCAGCCAGTGGTGACAGCACAGGCTCCAGTCAGCTGCTCTTGTGCTGTGTAAGTGCTCCCCCAGTCTTAGCAGGGAATGGTCACCCCGGGCCTTTCATGACCTACTTTCTCCCTCTCTTTGCAGCTTTATACTTCCTTCATTCCATATACTGTCTACAGTCCAGAGAGAGGCACTACACATGGTTCTGTCCCTCACCTCTGCTTTGTTCTTCTGTTCCTTCTCTGGCATGGCTAGACCAATAACTGCTGCTGGCTGAAGTCTGCTCCCCCATCAAGATTTAGGTCAGTGTCCTCTCCACCAGCAAATCCTCCTTTACTCTCACAGAACTGTGACAACATGTGCACACCCACGCCATGTTGATGAGTGGGTGTTTTTGTTCCAGGGTTTTAAAAAACTAAACTCCAGAAGGAAAACAAACCTCTATTCAACTTCATATCCAGCATGTTATTACAAGTAGAAGATGCATAAAAGATGATGGTCCATTAAGAGAAAATATACAAGTCAATGTACTAGTACCAACTATGTACTGAATACTAGGGCTTTGAATAGTAGTAGACAAAACTTACCTGGCATGGTGGTTCATGTCTCTAATCTCAGCAGACAGAAGGGTGAGGCGGGAGGATATGCACAAACTTGAGGCAAGGTTGGGCTACATGGGGAGTTCCAGGACAGCCTGAGCTACAGTGTGAAACCATTTCTTGGATGGAAAAAAAAAAGAAGGAAAGGAGAAAGGGAGGAAAGGGAAGAAAATAGAAAAGATATCTTGGATCTAGAGAGGTGGTTCAGCACTTAAAACCACGGGCTGCTATTTTTAAAAACCAAGGTTCAATTTCCAGCACCCATATGGTGGCAGTTCCCAACTGTGACTCCAGTCCCAGGGGGATCTCATAGCCTCTTCTGGCCTCCATGAACCCTGGGCACACATGTGATGCACAGACATGCATGCATGCAAAATACCCATGCACATCAAATCAAAACACAAACATAAAGATCCCACTCTAAACGTAAAGAGCTCACAGTAGAGTAGGAGGACCAACAATGACTCTCCCTGGTTATCCAGTGGAGAAGGCAAGGGAACCTTGGTGGTAGGCTCAGAAACCGTGGACCTAGATGGCTCCATCCCATTGAAAAAGAGCACTCGAAGCATGGGGACGGGAGGCAGCAGAGTGCCAGGGTAGAGGTGTGCTTGGCATTTTGAGGAAGAGCAAAGGCAGCCCCATGTATCGATGTGCAGCAGACAAGAGAGTATAGCATTTGTTCATGTTGAAGAAAAGGCCAGGCTGCCAGACTGCTTAGGTCCCTGTGGCCACACAGATGCAGGTACCACAAAAGCCTTTCTTTAAGAACTGAAGACAGAGCTCCAGTAGGTAATTACATACAAGGATAGTCAGGGAAAGACAATGGGTTGCTGTGGGTCATTGTCAGTACATAGGGTTGGTTGGTGACTCTGTGAGTTTTATAACATGATTTTATAATACAGGCCACACACGAATCAGAGATGTAAACGTGCCATGAACCAAGAGTGATCATTAACCTGACTCTGTGAACTGGAGAGAGAGAAAACCATGGGTCTAAAATGTTCATTATTTCAAAATCATCATCTATATTGCTTGCCCTTAGAGCAAATGCTGTAAACTCTGCCTGCTTAAATGGAAATGATCTCCCAAAGTCTGGCCAGGTTCCTCTTTCCCCTGTTGGTTTTGTTTTATTTCCCAATAGGACGCATTGTGTGGCATGCACTCAATCTGTAAATGGTGGGATGCTCATCGTTCTGTTCACAAGATTCAGTGTCTCAGTGAAATTCTAGGTGAACATGAATTTTGGAGAGACATTATTCAACCAAGTACGCAGAGATAATAATTTATAACTTCAAGTTTTGGTGGCTGAAAGGGTGACAGGGAAAGCGACCACCCCTACCCCTGTGGGCTTCTTTCCTGGGATGGGGACAGAGTTCAGCCACAGACTGGCAGTCACATCTCAGGGGCATCCATTCACTCAGCCAAGGGCCTTGTGAAATGGATGTGACACATAGATCCTACATTATTGCAGAATAAATTAGTCAGGCTCTGTTTTAGAAATGTCACCTCCCTGAGGGGAGGAAGGCAATTCCTGCCCAATTGAAGAAGCTGGTTTGTGATGCTGAGGATAGAGAATTCACTCATGAGCCTCCATCTTTGGACATAGTGGGCTTCCACACTTAACCCCTTTCCTGCCCAGCCCTACCCTGAATGGAAAGTACGGCCCAGCTCTAGTCCACTACTCTGAGACAGTCACACTGCACTTGTGACTGGCTCAGCCTATGTCCTAGAGCTACTATCTTCACCACAGGAAGAAAGGAGCCCTGGTCTTCCCCCCAGCTCTCCTCCAGCCCTGCTGGCTACTGCCAATGTCCCAGCACAGATGTGGAAGCTGTCCAAGGCATTCAGTCACTTAGAGGGTGTGCACATACACCCAGGACAGGAAGAACTGGGGAAATCCAACAATAACTTATGCAACTCTTGGGCGAGTCTATTCACTCTCCGCACACCAATGGCAGGAAAGCAGGCGTCCTCCAAGAGGTAAAGTCCTGGACAGACCACACTAGAGGTTGTGAAGCAAGCTGTCTGGGCTGCCCACCCTTCCCCTTAGGGAAGCAAGCTGTCTGGGCTGCTCCCCCTTTTCCCTTAGGGCCAACTGTGTATTCTCCCAGCAGAACCCCCTGTCCCCTTGAGCAGCCCTGGCTAACTTTTGCCTGGGCGCCATGCTTTCCAGGGGGCTTGCTCACACTTTGCTAACAATAAAAGTTACTCAAGAAACAAGCCCCCGCTGAATTAGCCAGGTATTGTGCTGAATCTTCCAGGTACCGTGACGTCTTGTTGTAAAATATGTACAAGAAAAATGTGCATGAGCCTCAGCTAGTAGAATCCTTCTGATTCCTGCATGGCTACTCCCCTCCAGGCTGTGTTCCCCACTCACTGTGCAGTGAGGGGGTGGTCAATAAGCTAAGTTCTCAAGAACCACTGACAGAGAGCAATACAATTTTTCAGGGTAAGACCCATGCCCCAGCTCCAAGCAGGGGATGAGATTTGGGTCCCTTGTTCTAAAATCTTGTGGCCTCCGGACTGGACACATTTCAGACTAAATTCTGGGCTCCTGAAGTTTCAAATGAACTACACTCTCTGAAAACCTCATGATAAACTGGGCCTTTCTTACCTGGAATCACACCACCAGCCTTTGATTTTGTCTAAAGTGCATGGGAAACCTCAGATTTTCCTTACTTTTCCCTTTTGTGTTCATTGCTGTATTATAAAAGAAGAACATTTCTTTGGTATGTGTAAAGCTCAGGGTCTGGTTCCTGGAACCACACTCACAAAAAGAAATGATATAGTATTTGAGGCATAGGAGTGTAACTTATTGGGCAGAGTGCCTGCTCAGCATTCAAGGGACTGGACGTTTAATCCCCAGTACCACATAAAGCCCGGTGTGGTAGCACATGCCTATAATCCCAGTACTGGATGTAGAGGCAAGAGGATCAGGAGTTCAAAACAACAGTTTTGAGCTCAGGCTGGGCTAAAGAGACCCTGTCTCAAATAGAAAATAAAATAGAACTAGATAATAAATGTATGTTATGTGTGTAATTTGACTAATCTTTTAACTCTGAAATCCTCCAGTTTTTCTTGCCCAATACCCTCAACAATACTCTTTGTTGTTATACCATGGATTTGATTAGGTATATAGTTTGTTACCATTCTGTTAATTCTGTATGAAGTCCATAAAAGACTTCAGTTGCAGTGTGTGTGTGTATGTGTGTGTGTGTGTGTGTGTGTGTGTGTGTGTCCCCCTTAAACTTAGTTAACAATAGATTTGACTTATATTGACTCTGAGGTATTTTACATGAGTGCAGTCATACACTGTTTCCATATGTGTACTTACCCCACTCATCTACACACACGTGTTTGTGAGCACATGCACATGAGTGCACATAGGTACTTACTCTGCTTATATGAAGAAACCTGAAGAGTCAAATACACACAAAGAAAAGGAATGATGAGGCCTAAAGAGATGGGTCAGTGGGTACAAGTACTTTTCTTACAAGCCCAAAGATCACAGCACTCACATGACAAAACTGGACACGGATGCACACGGATGCACATGCCTGTGATCTAGCACTGAGGGATGCAGAGACAGGTGGATCCCAAGAGCTCTCTAAAACAATGGCATTCTGCTCTCATCTCTGAGTACATTCACACGCACATGCACACACACATACACAGACACAGACACACACACACACACACA
>JADRCD010235344.1:22533-35934 GCA_019843815.1 Montemys delectorum
CCCACACACCCTACCCACACACCCCACCCTACATATACACACTAAACACACACCCCACCCACACACCCTGCCCCACACATTCTGTCCCACACATTCCACACATAACACACACTACACACACTGCACCCCACACACCCTGCCCCACACACTGCACCCCACACACCCTGCCCCACACACCCCACCCCACATACCCCACCCACATACCTCACCCCATATCCTCACATAAAGAAAAGAATTGTGGTTAGGAGAGCTGGGGGGAGAGGAACGGGGGTCTAGTGTTTAAGAAAGTAGACTTGTAAAGATTATAACTGGTCATGATTGTCCAGTCACATGAATGTCTTTAGTGTGACTAAATTGTTCACTTAAAATGGTTAAGATGGCAAATTTTACGTGATGCATATTTTATCTCCAATAGATATTGCTATTATATTATAACCTCAAGTCCTACCGTGTCTCCCTTGTCCGATTTCAGACTATTGCCTTTCTCTTTCCAATCTCCCTCCTCTTCTATACCGTGCATCTCCACTTGGGTCTTTTGTCTCCAAACAGTTTTCCACAGTTGGCTTTTAGTCAAGCAGGAGGACCGGGGATCTGATAACCCCCATCCCCATCTCCTTCTGTGTCCTCCACAGCCATCTCTTCTCAGCTACTTTTAAGTAGAAAGAGAAAGTCCGTGGCTTGGAAGTGGTACATTTAATAATTCATAAATCACCAGAGGTTCAAATGAGTTCAAAGTTTAAAAGTTTAAAAGTTTTGCTGAAGCTCTAAGTTTAAACTGTCAAAGGCTTTGACAAAAAACTTTTCCTGTCTGGAATATTTAAGATTGTTGTACCATATTAGATTCAGGGTCTCCGATAGCCTCCCCTCCCAAAGTGGGTCTCTCCAGAAAATTGTGGCATTGTGGATGACTGGTGTTCTCTTTTATAGCAGTGAATCCAAATGGGTCTTGCAACAATGCACAGAGGAGGCTAAAAGTTAAAGGAGAGCAGCAGTGGGCCTCAGGACACGCACCCCCTGAGTAGCCACTGTGTGGGACGTTCTCTTTAAACAGATAGAAACTGTACAGTGCAGCTCTGGCGAATGTACGTAACTGGAAGATAGCAAATTGTGTCTCATCTGCTATTTCAAAATCTGGAAGCAAAGAGGCCACATCCTCTGCTGGCCAAGTGACCCCTAGTTTTTTTAGAAATAATGACTACATTTTCATGTACCATTGAGCATGGTGTCAGATACATGCACCAAGGCTCTTTCTGGAATTTCTTGGGACCTGAACAGTCATTCTTTGTCTGGCTGGCTATTTCTAGCATCCTGACCTTGTACCCTGGCTCCATATGTACTGTTACCATATGTACTAACTCCCTCTGGGAGTCACATGCCAGCCCTTGGCCATGGACTTGCCCTGCAAATGTGCCCACACTGGACTCTCACTTCAGACAAGCAACGCCTCCACCCACCCCAGACACACACCACTCTCCCTCCCATCTTGTTCACCACCACAACCCAGTGCATTCATGTACTGTTGCTTGGAGCTAAGAGCTCCCTCGCTGTGCACCAAGCACTTTCTCACGTACCTTCCACAACCTCCTCCTCCCCATCCAGCACCATCCGCCAAGCACATCAATACCAGGAACAACTCTGGCATAATCACAATCTCTTCCTAGCTTCCAGAATTATGTGACAGGATGTTGTAAAATCACCCATGACGTGAATGTTATAATACTGAACTCCCAACTTTGGGCCCCCTCTTTAAAGCCGTTATAAATCACTTCCTGTGTTCCCAACGACTTCTCCTCCATGTCCCTATCTCGTGTGATGGGCCCATGATGTTAGGTGACTCTACTGGATTCACTGGGATCTCTACAAAGAGAAGTCAGTTGCTATTTCTCCAAGTGTCTTTTATGATGTATCTTGTTGACTTCTGGAACTGCACACCACTCTCAGTCTCTCCTGGGTTTAGGCCAGCCTCCACATCTCTCAGTCTCCTTGCCTTTCTTGGCATATTCATAGCCTGTTCCATTCATGGTAAATGGCTGCCTCTGGGTCTCTAGCTGCAGTCTCCATACAAGTAGACCCCAAGTCTGAGTCTCTTCTGGATGCCAGCACCCCTTTGCCACATCTCCACTGTTGCTCCCACTGTAAATCAACAAACCTAAGCACTTTCGTTGATTGAATGTGGAATCAAAATAAGCAGAATGCCCCCACTCCGTGCATGGCCTGGCCCTTCATCCCTTCCAAGCAGAGTTTTGCCTTTACTCTCTGCCCATGTGCCTTCTGTACTTCCCATTAAGTCACATACCTGGCTGCCCACAAGAGAATCCCAAGCTCTTCACAGCTTCCCCCTTGACTTTCCTATCTGACCTCAGACACATCCTTCTGGCTAGACCAGTCTTCCTCCAGTCCCAACCTGCCCCACACCCAGTCTTGCCTGCTACCATCTCTTGTTTTTTCTGTCATCAGCCTCCTTCCTGGGGTTAGTCTCCCCCTCTGACCTTCCCTCTTCCATCTTGACAGAGCCCCCTCCTTCCCAGAGCTGCAGCCCACATGAAAACATGAGGCCCTTCCCAGTCTGACCCCATGGCTTGGTCAGTCACCCACACGGCCACCGCAGTCCTCTCTTCCTCCCACCCTTTACTTCAGCCACACCAGACTTCCTGCTGTCCCAGCACACAGCCTCTCAGATTGCCACGCCTCGTCAAATATAGTCAACCCTACGAGGCTGCCTTTCTAGTGTCCCCCGCCTGGTCAG
The DNA here is from genome assembly GCA_019843815.1 of Montemys delectorum. Taxonomy (NCBI): domain Eukaryota; kingdom Metazoa; phylum Chordata; class Mammalia; order Rodentia; family Muridae; genus Montemys; species Montemys delectorum. The sequence continues at coordinate 25,280 of JADRCD010235344.1, forward strand.
CCCTGACGCTACGGTTTGGATCTGCTGTGTGCCACAAGTTCCGTGCGTGGATGCTTGGTCCACAGCTGTACACTGTGTCTTGACGTTGTGGACGCTCTAGAGTGTGAGACCTTGCTGGAGGCAGTGGGTCACAGGGCCTTTAGAGGTTATCCCCAGATGACAGTTGTGTCCCTACCCTGCCTTTTTAGTATTCTCCCCCAATGCTCTCTGCGAGCTCTCTGTGTCCTATCCCCTCAGGTATACCCCTGCTGCTTCAATGTTCTTCAAGTGTCACATGAACCCAAGCTACTGTTAGGTTCCAAAGAAATCCTCGACAAATGGCCGACTGAGCTAACATACCAAAGCTGGCTGCCAGGCTCTCCCAACATTTAAGATTCCTGTTACAGAGTCCTGGCTCCTCTTAGCACTACTTATCACCCCTGGCCACTACCCTCAACCTCTCCAGCCACTGAGCTTAGCTCTCCTTCCTCCAGCTACTTTCTCTCCTATAGAACCCATCCATTTGGCCCTATGTCATCTCGGTTCCTCTTGGCTCTCCTCCCTCTCCTTGTCCTCTCTCCTGACCCTCTCTCTTCTCTTCCTCTCTCACTCTCCTCCCTCTGTCCCCTCTTCTCATAACCCAATCTATTCTGCCGAACCCCTTCAGATGCCTCTGGCTGCTCTCTCCCTCTCTCGTATCTATAATGAAAACTCTTTCCCCAACCATACCTGGGAGCATCTGTCAATGCAGGGCTGCTCCCCAGCAACAGCATCTACTTCCTCTGCAGGTGATAAAGTTCATGTATCCAGTGCCATGTATCTAGGCATCATGAGTAACATTGTAATTTCTCCTGGAGTAGCCATAATTCAGTAAATGCTCAGACCTGGGCAACACTGGGCATATAGCTCAGTGGGTAGAGTGCTTGTTTAGCATACATGAAGGTCTTTAATTTCCAGCAAAACATAAAGAGGGCATGGTGTGCAATCAAGAGGTAGAAAGGAGGAAGATCAGAAGTTCCGGGTCATCCTTGGCTACACAATGAGCTTGAGGCCAGCCTGAGCTACATGAGAGTATGTGTTAAAATAGATAAATAAATGTTAAAAGTCAAGATGGACAAGTATTTGGATACTTCATAAGGAGCAGAATTTTTGTAGAAGTTTGGTTGACTATCTGGTATATATGTTAAGGATGACATCTGTCAATCTCTTTTCCTTCAGTCTATGGGAAGGTGGTGTCTTTGCCTACACATCATGATAAATATCAGCTTTTATGTCTGACACCCCAGGGTTTAAACCCTGGCTCCATATGCATTGACCTGCCTCCAGTGTGAACAGGAAATGAGATGCCTTCAGGCTGTTTAGAGAAGAAAAGAAGCCACACTTTGGGAGTACAAGTCAAAGACGCTTCAGCTGCATCTACTACTATTATACTAAATATTTTATTTATCATGCTAACTCTGCGCTGAAGATGAAGAATATGGGCACGTTATGTAACTTGCCCCAAAGTGCATAGCTAGCAAGCAGCAGATTTAGAATCTAAGCCCAGGCTATTTGAATCAGAAGGCTGTGCACTCAGCTATTCATCACCGTAGTATTAATATTTTAATAAATCCCATTGTGGGGTTGCTTCCCTCCTCAATGGTTTATGTTCCCGGATGAAAGGCACACACACACAGCCTTTATACTGTAACGTGCCTTAAGCTGCTAGCTGGGCAACTGCCTACCCTCCATGCTGCTAGGTTCTGTCTCCCACCGATAGCTCTGAGTTACCGCTTACTAATTCCTATATTCCATCTTGGCTGCTCCTGACCCAGTTGAGCTGCCCTCTGTTCAGCACTCTCCCGGACCCTTTCCATGGCTCTGTCTCTCTGTCCTGCCCTCTTCTCAGGTATGGAACCCCAGGAACCCTAAATCCCACTTCTCTCTCTTTATTTACCAATAAGAATTAACTGGGGGCAGGTCCCCAGAAGCTATGTGCAGACCGTCTCGTGCATACTGTTTTGGGGGACCCAATTAGTATTAGAATACACTCGGCTACACCTCACAGTGTGTCTCAGTGTCTCGCAACCCTCAAGTGTTACTCGTCACCGTGCTGCCCCGTTGCTGGCATCGTTATCCAGGATGCCAACCACATCCACCCCATTATAAGATCATAGTGAGCTAACTACTTGCTCTAAAGCAGTAACTGTGTTGTTCACACAAAACTGTGTTCATCTGGCAACTCTGGGACTGCAAAGGCCAGTGTGGGGTGGCATTAAATGTAAGACACACAATTAGAAGGCAGTGAAATTCCAGAGTCAAGCCAGGAGACCAGCTGGGACGAGGTCAGAGTTCATGGCCTTGGCACTCCCAGTGCACTCAATGCCTTCCTTCCCTCAGAGAGAGAGAGAGAGAGAGAGAGGCTGGAGGATCCCAGCCTCCCTACCAACTCCAGCCAGACTAGAGTTTTGTAATGATGTCTGCCTCCTCCCAGGGGCCCCACAGACTTCAGACATTCAAGAGCTGTCTTGGGCTGTCCTTGCATTCCACCCCAGTTAGAAAATGAGGACTAACCCAGTGTTAGTGTTCACTATAAAAATCACAATTGCTTGTAAACTACAGAAGAAGAATTAAACACATCTTGTGTCGTGGGCTTGTTTTCCAGGAAAGTCAATCAGCTTGTCTTCTTTCCCTTCTTGTCAGCACCTACAGTCAGTCACTAAGCCACCTTGCTCCCTTCCCCAAGGCCCCCCTTTGCCAGGCGTGTTGTTTGTGTTGCTTGCTTAGAGCCCTGGCTACTTACAAATCTGTCTTCCTGGTTTATTTTCTGTCTGAGGATCAGAGCAGAGATCAGAGCAGAGACGAGTGTCGTCCAGTTCCCACTCTGCTGTCAGCCCAGCTACTCCATGGAAACCTAAGGCCTTGCATGCATGAATGGAACAAAGAGCCCAATCTGGCAGAGTGGCTGTGTTGATGCCATGCAATTAGCGCAGCAGTCACTAATAGGTACGGACTAATCTTATAGACCAAGCTGCTGGATAGGAGGCAAGATGGCAACAGTGTACTTGGTTGTCCTCTGAAGCAGGCCCAGGGTTACCAGAAATGAAGACTCACTCATCAATTACATCTGGGGCACAATACTGGGACACATATATCATTTCATCAAATCTTCCCAAATATCCTTAGACAAAGGATCTCTTGCCTAGTTTACAGAAAAGGAACTTCAATTAAGACCACAATGTATCAGGTATGATGGCTCGTGGGAGTCTGCTGCAGAAGGAATGTTATGAGTTCAAGGCCAGCCTGGGCCACATGAGACATTGTCCCAAAGAACAAATGATATCCTCTGGGCTGTACCCTTTCCAAAAAGAGCAGTTTTTTAGAGAGCACATATTATTTTTTTGGCAAAATTTAAGTTTCTTGTGTCCACAAGACTTCCGGCTTCTTGTTGGGTGTTGGGTAGCGGCTACCCTCAGGTCCTAGAAGATCCCTGGGGCCAACTATGTGGCTTTCTGAAAGCAAAAAGCTCAGTTCAGAGCACTGACTTCTTTGTGACAAGTAGGTGAGTCTCTGCCTCTGGTGTGAAGAAATGGAAAATTCCACCTCAGCAATACCCAAGAGATGTCCTCTGACAGAGATGTTGACACTCACATTTTCCACTGCACATTGAACAACTTAAAAATAGAATCAGCTTAGCTATCCATCCACAGATGGGTGATTAATAAGGATGTGATATAGGTAAATAGACATAAGATAGATAATATAGATATATCTACAGATATCTTCAAATATATCTGCAGATCTAGATAGATCTCTCTCTCTCTCTCTCTCTCTCTCTCTCTCTCTCTCTCTCACACACACACACACACACACATAAATTTTATTCAACTGTAAAGAAAAGTGAAATTTGCAGATAAACAGAACTAGAACATATTATTCTAAGTGAAATAATCCAGGTTCAGAAAGAAAATTTGTATTTCTTCTCTTGTATGTAGGTTCTAGCCTCTAACTTACAAATATGAATGTCCAAGCAGAACCTCCATGACATAAGGTCTGGTTCCAGGTCTTTGGCTTCTGTGACACCATCAATACTGGATCTTCACTGAGATCAGCAGGACTGGCTCTTTCACTAGTCACAATCATTTGAAGATGATATAGACTTTGGGGTGGGCCAACTCAGAGCCATGGGTCTGGGCCTGAGTGGCAGCTGAACCACCAGGGTGAGCACTCCCGCTCAGGTTAGGTCACCATTGGCAGGAGGCAGGGTCAGCTCTCCTTCTGTCATGCCTTTGGGGCTGGTTCACCTGCACGCACACCTTCAGAGCCACTGTGCTGCTCAGTCAAGGCACAAGGCCCACTCTCTCATGTGCTACAGCCTGCAAGGGATTGGACCATCTCTTTTGCTCCCGTGCCCTTGGAGCTGGCTCAACCACGCCTTCAACATCAGAACCAGCTCCACTGTATTGCCCAGACAAGGTGCAGGGCCTGCTCTCTGAATACTACAGCCAGTAGTAGGGCAGGGTCAGCTCTCCTGGATCCTGTAGGTAATGCGGGACAAGGGGAAGGGCATTGACCTGCACCCTTACCACCTCATGGCAGACCAGTGGCAGGGCCTCCTCGCCCTCGTGGCTGGCTTGCCTGCGTCCCCATTAACATTTAAAATTTTAAAAAGAAAATATGTTCACCAATAACGTGACCCTATTTCTGCCATCGTCCACTACATAGATCCAAGTCATGGTTTTCCCAGAATGCAAGAGTAAAGCTGCACATCAGAGAGCTGACGATTCAGGAGCTGTATAAAGAAAACGATCCACTAGCCCATCCTTTATCGTAGCTACACTCATTTCACAAGTGCTCCTGAGGTTCCTTAGTGTTGCAATACAAACAGCATTGCTCTGGCCGTTTAGAGACGAGGCCAGAGAAGAGACGAGCCAGAGAAGTGACTCGGCTGTTGACCGTGCTTGTCATTCTTGCAAGGCCTTGGTTCGGTTCCCAGCACCCTCATAGTGGCTCACAAACTGCCTGCAACTCAAGGTCTGGGTGATTGGATGGCCCCTTCCAGCTTCTGGTTTATACACACATGTAGGTAAATACTAATACACACACAAACACACACACACACACACACACACACAAAAGAAATTAAATAATGTTTTAGGAACTATAGAAAAAAAAAACATTCCTGAAATAAAAGAGGTTTTAACTTGTTAAAATAAGTGTTAGAAATAAATCTTTATTCGTTTTTCTACTTCATGGTTTGCTTGGGTGGGTCTGTTTTGTTGTTCTTGTTTTTTATTTTTGTTTTTGTCTTTGTTTTTGTTTTTAAGAGGACCCTCAAAATGTAAGCCCTGGAGAGACAAAAAGCTGTTGTTCCGAAGGTGCTTAGTGTGGTCAAGAAAATAAACAAATACACAACTCACTATACACTGACTTGTACTTTACGCACAGACACACACACATGCACACGCACACACCATAGAACATACAATTTACATGAATTTTCAACTCAGCAGACTACAAAAGAGAGGCTGGTACAGTCTCACCCTGACTTCTCTGGCAGGGCGGGGGTGGGGCGATGCGACCGACCGCAGAGCTTGCGTACAGTTTCCGGTGGGATGGGGCTTGTTCTGAGAGGTGTAGTACCTCCCTTGTAAGTCCAGTTAGCAAGACCAGGAAAAGGAAGCCTCTGCGTGCAGCCTGCCCTGACATCAGTCCCAGTGATCTCACTTCGTAGGGATGTGTTCATGGTAGTATGCTTCAAGCTGGAGGAATTTCACCGCGTGGTAACAATTCTCCGTTTACCCGGAGGTCAGTGCCTGAATATCTGAAAACACTTTGGATTTAGACAAGCTGAGGGCTGACGAGACTAAAAGGGTTCTGTCAGCAGGAACTGACCTATATGTGGGAAGCTGGATGTTTTGCTGAGGCCTTGGCAGGGCGAACTCAAGAATCCTTCAAACCTAAGAGGTGTCGATCACATCAGCTGAAGGTGATAGTAAAATAAGGAACCGCTTAGCACAGACCTGATACTCACACGGCTTCCAAACATTCCTAGGGACAAGCAAGGCTATTGCTTGTTGCTTAAGCTTTCCAGAGGAGTCCCTGGGGATTTCTGCTTTAATTATGGAAGCAAGCCAAAGACTTAGCCTTGGGACCAGCCCCTCCTACTCCAGCAGCCCCTCCCATTACCAACTTTGCTACTCTTGAAGGGGCTGGGTGCCACCTGGCTAGCCCACTGACTTGAAATCTCACCTTAAAAAACATGAAAGCCCTGGCCAAAGCAAATTACTCTTCAGAAGAGAAATGACTTTTAACAGCAGTTTACACTTCAGTGTGAATGTGTTTGTCAAGGCCTTGACCACAGGGTATCCCCAAAATGTTTGAGGACAAAGAGAAAGTTATGGACAGCCACAGAAGCACAGAAAAGGAAAACAGAATCCATCAAGGACAAATGAACTCAGCTTCTTTGGAGGAGAGAGAGACTCAGATGCCTGAGGAGAGAAAGGATGGACGCATACGCCTCAGGATCCCTGGGCCCAAGGAAGTTTCCAGGCAAATATCTAGTGTGGGGTTCTGGGTCCTGCTGCATCTCTGGACCTTAGGGGAAAGCAAGGAGGGGTGTGTGTGTGTGTGTGTGTGTGTGTGTGTGTGTGTGTGTGTGTGTGATGGACTCTGGTGTGTTCTGCATCCTCTCAGAAGAGACAATCCCAGGAGCAGCAACAGTACCTTGGAGGGGTGTTTACCTTTGGGGGCCAAAAAAAGAAGGAGGGGCCAGCCTGGCCTTTGGGTGATGGTTTTGTTTCACTTTCTATTATAGCTTAGAACCTTCAGGCAAGTTTTCTGTTCCCAAAGGTGAATGGTGTCTGCCTAAGGAAATGTGGTCTTGTAGGCTGAAAGGAAGGAGGCCCTAACCCAGGACTCACTCCGCTACTGTGGCACGCCTAGCAGAAGGCAACCTCAAGCCTGCCAAGATGATTTCCCAAACTCCCACCCCTCCACCTGTGTTTCCAGCTCGGAGCTGTGAGAGCACAGGAAGGGAGGGGACTTGGGAAAAAAACTTCATGGCTTTTACAGTCTTTACAACCTCCTAGAATGGGTGGTTATTCCTGAGAATAGTCATCCTCGGCTATGCCTGTTCAAGGTGTCCAGATTAATCAGGCCATTTATGATGGGCCCACACATACAGGGGTGGCTAGTGCACAGAGACAGAGCTTGCAATGCTGGCCAAAAACAGCTGAAAATATTGCACATCACCCCCCCCACACACACACACACACACACACACACATACACACACAGTCAGTTTCACTTTAAATAGTAGATGTGCATATAGTTCTATTTAGGAATAAAATAAGCTTACAGAATATAAATAGAAGATTTTTTTAAAATCTTTTCATTACATTTATTTATGTATCAGGGTGCCACATGCATGGTCAGAGGTTCGAAGACAATTTGTGGGAGTCAAGCCTTTCTTTCCTTCCACCCTGTAGCTCCTAGGGATGGACTTCAGATCCCTGGCCTTGGCAGCAATCATCATTACCTGCTGAGTCATCTTGTCAGCCCAGGAGTAGAAGATTGTCTAATTATGTTCTCCAAGCAATTTTGCTTGCTAAAATCTTGAAGGAAAGGGCTAAGCTGCAACTCTCTTAGATCTATTGAACATCTAATTCTTAATCTAAAGTATTTTATTCCTTTGGACCAGGAACTAGAGAATAAATGCGGCTCTCAAGAACTTGTGTTGAAGACTCTCCTTGTAAATGGATTGCTGTTTTAGCATTGTTCCTGTTGTGTGACATTTTGTCTTTCTCTTTTGAAACAGTCTCATTATCTCAGAATATCCTTGAACTTACTGTGTAGCTAAGGCTGGTTTAGAACTTGTAGCAACCCTGCTGCCTCAATCTCCTAAATTCATGTGTCAGTAAGCCTAGTTACAAGTGATTGTTTAATGAACTCTGAAACTCATTGTAAAAGACACTTCAAAGGGTTTCAGTTACAAACTAACCAAACAGTGCCTCCAGGTTACAGTTAGACACAACGTGGCTTTTCCCTGTGTCAGGGAGCCAGTTAGACAGTACTCAGCTTGGGCACTTTAAAAACAAAACAAGAGATTTGTGGTAGATGACTTTATTCCCAGCACTAGAAGGAAGAAGCAGATGAATTTCTTTGGGTTCTAGGCCAGCCAGAGCTACACAGTAAGAAAACCCTACCATAAATAAATTAACAATAAATAAATGCTTTCTTTGTGTCCCAGAGAATCTAGTCACACTTCTCTTCTTAGAAAGGATTGATTCTGAAAAACTTCTGGAGACAAATCTGCAGTGTTGAAAGTTCTGTACCTCCCACACTTGAGCCCTCAAGTTTGAAAGACTACATCATTTCTGGTTTGATGTATCTCCAAACCTGAGAACACAATGTAAGGGGTGGGTGCCATATTTCACTCGGCAGTGGAGTCGCAGGTTTTCCTTAGACATGGTTTTAGCATAAAGTAAATTGTATTTCCAGGATCACCGCCAAGCACAACAATACGAATAATGATGACCAAAAACAGTGACATGCTAGTGAACCAGAAGTGATGATGTTTCAGAAGGAAATGTTCTAAATAGGCTTTGGTTCCACTCAAGATTAATTAATTAAATCAAGTTGGCCAAAGCCCAGCACACAGAAGTGTAGTAGAGGAGAATCCAGTGGGAGCCAACAGGGCTGTAAACAATTCCCAATGTGTCCTGATGCAAATCACAAGTCAAGTTTCAACCACAAGTAATTTTGAAATGGAGTGTGGGAGAATCTTTCTCCTCCTCCTCCTCCTCTTCCTCCTCCTCTTCTTTCTCCTCCTCCTCCCCTTCCTTCTCTTTCCCCTCCTCTTCATTTTCCTCCTTCTCCTCTCCTTCCTCCTTATCTTCCTCCTCCCTCTCCTCCTCTTCTTCCTTCTGTCTTCTTCTTCCTCCTCCTCTTCTTCCTCTTCCTCTTCCTTCTCCTCCTCTTCTTCCTCTTCCTTTTCCTTCTCCTGCTGTTCTTCCTCCCCTCCTCCTCTTCCTCCTCCCTCTCCTCCTGTTCTTCCTTCTCCTCTTCCTTCTTCTTTCTTCACAATTTATTTATGACATTGGCACAATGATAACAACTTTCCAGAATCTTTCTATTATTTCATTTCTGGATTGTAAGACTGTCTAGTAAATCACCATGTTAGATTCAAATCACTCAGCAGGCATTGATATGAGTTTCCCTTCTTGATATTCAGTGGAGTGCAGCGGGTTAGAGATGTTGGGGAAGAAAGGGAATGTGTTATTTCGTCCAAGAGCTTCTCCAGCTGGTCCATGTGATTCTCACAGCAATGCTAGGAAATGGCTCTCTGTAAAGCAAAGTCGAGTATTTAAGGGAAGTGTGAAGGAGGATAGACAGTACTGGGAGTGTGACTAGTCTGCGGATCTTACTTCATACTGTTGGAAACTCAGATGACCGAAGCCTCACTTAGACTCTGCCTTAGACCACCAAGTAGGACAGTAGTCCACATTTCACTGAGGCCAACTATGATGAGGGTCCCAGTGTGGATGATAACACAGATAGCATGGTCAAACAGGAACCAGAGAGGCAGGGGTCTCACAGTTCCTTCCTAGGACATGGCTTAACCAAACTAAGAATTCCCCACCAGGCCCTATGACTTAGGGATGTTGGATCCAGACTTGAATATTGCCACACTGAGAACCAAGCCTCTAATGTATGAATACCTGGGAGATAGAGCACATCCAAACCACGGTAGCTGCCATCTTGTGCCAGAGATAGGTCTCTGGGACAGAACCCTGAGGATCTCAGCACCGTAACCATGATGTCATTTTTATCTGTGTAAGTTCTTCAAAACAAGAAAGAAAACATGGTAAGCTATACCATAATATAATATGGTATTAACGTAGACTCAAAATATGATTCATACAGCATATAAAGCGTGATTTTGACTGCTGTCAATTGTGCAGTGCAGTGGCCACTGCTGGACAACATGTTCCCCTAAATCTTTCTGAATATGATAATGTGATATCTTCAATATCTTCATATCGCCAATAAATCTCTAACATCTTAAAGTATCTTTTAATAATGAAGGTGTGCTTATAGCCTCTGATAAATAAGTATACACTAGGATTTGACTCTATCATACTTTGCTTCGGTTGAATTTTTCTCCTCTTATGCATTTATATTTTATTTGAACCATAAGTAAATCTATGAGTGAAATGACAAAGCTGTTAAATGTTTTTCAGTAGCTATCATTTAATAGTGGTATAGAGACACAGCTGAACACAGAGAAGGAGGGGGATGAGATAGTTACAGTCAAGGACTGTCCTTCAGTGTGGTTGTGGGGGGGGGCTTACTCCTGGGGCTTCTTTGCTTCTTTCTTTATTTGAGACACTGACCTCAGACTAGTAATTCTCCTGCCTCAGCCTCCAAAGTGCTGAGATTACATAAGTATACTATCATGCTTGGCTTCTATGACTTAAACCTTGTTTGTCCCCTCTGAAATTCATGCTGGAGCTCAAGCCTAAAGACAGGGTAGTGAGAAGGGAAGCATGACTTAACTGAGGTACTGTGTGGTGCGGCCCTTAGGAGGCAGCTAGTGTGTGTGATGTGTGTGTGTGATGTGTGTATGATGTATGTGTGGTATGTGTGTGTGATGTGTGTATGATGTGTGTGTGGTATGTGTGTGTGTGTGTGTG
>JADRCD010235344.1:50668-62624 GCA_019843815.1 Montemys delectorum
ACATGGAGCACTCGCCTACATGGAACAGTCATCCACATGGAGCACTCACCTACATGGAGCACTCACTTACATAGAACAGTCACCTACATAGAACAGTCACCTACATGAAGCACTCACCTACATGGAACAATCATCCACATGGAGCACTCACCTACATGCAACAGTCACCCACATGAAGCACTCACCTACATGGAACACTCACCCACATGGAGCACTCACCTACATGGAGCACTCACCCATGTGGAACTGTTCCCTGGAAAGTCATTGTTTCCAGTTCCCTACATCTGCCTTGGGCAATGCTCAAGTCACCCAGCCAGGTAACATAGAAAACACCTGAGGAAGAAAAAAAAGAAAATGCTTTTCTGTATTTGCACACAAGGGGCACTGTGATGAGAATGGGTAGAGTGTGGACACCTTCTGGTGGTTTAGGTAAGCTCTCTCCTGTCCACTCTGTGGTGTCCCCTTTTCACAAAGAAGCTGTGCAATGCAACAGGAGTAACAGGAAAGGTTTCTTGAGTCTAGCTCCAGGATCTTCAGCCTTTCACACCTTGTACACTTTTGTCTCTCCTGTGTGTGCATCACTGCCTCTCTCCCACATCCCCTCCCTCACTACCTCCTGGGTCGCCTGCATGGGCTCCTCTGGCAGCTGTTTCCGGATCTTTATTGGAATTCATACAGTTATCATGTCTCAGGCACACAGTCTCACAGAGGACTGTGCCAGCATGTGACTCCTTCATGCACACACAGACTCAAGTGTGTCTTCAGGCACATGAGACGTGGGTGTTCATGGGTCCAGCACTTAAAGTCAGAATAAGGGAACACCACTAATGAATAGTAGAGTGTGTAGATGGAAATTAGGAGACTGGTATTTAACATCTCTTAACTTCTGCGGGGGGAAACCAGGACACACTTGATGTTTTCAAAAAACTTGCTTCCTTGAGCTGTAAAATTGGAGTAAGAACATGTCTTCTGGGCAGGCTCTTGGTTCGGGAAGGGAATGGGTTGAGCACCTCAGGATCATGGCCCCTCTGCATCTCTTGGCTATAGGAAGAGCTGTCCCAAGTCCCTCTCCTAAGATTACCTCCCAGAGATCCAGGAATGAAGTCTGTTGGTAGAGCTGAAGCTAGGCTGTCAGGGGGTGGGAGCGGGCATGTGCACATTGCCAGGAAGGGGTCGTCGGGGGTGGGAAAGCAGAAAAATGGCCGGTCAGCAGCCATCCAACTCCTTTATCTTTCAAAGAACAACCACAATACGTTGAGCCCACACTTGGGTTTCAAACCCGAATGCTTCAGAGTCCAGGGCCGTGGGATTACAGAGATGAGGTGAGAGGGCAGCAGAGCAGACAGGCTCTACCTCACTTTTCTTGCAGAAAAATTTGAGTTTTATTTTTATGATTTTTAGAGTCATTTGTTTAGGGACATTTCATTCTCCTTTCTCATTTTTATTTTTTTTTTCCTTTTTTACTATAATTCTTAATTTACTCATTGAGAATTTCATACATGCATCAATGTTTGTATGAAGCACATTCACCCTGCTCTCCCCCTCCTTCTACACACACCCAACCTCATGGTCTCCCTTTCTTTTTGTAATGTTTAATTATTTTTAATTAATGTTACCCATTTACATGAGTCTGGAGCCATTCATCAGGGTGTGGTCAACCACAGCCATAACAACAAACAACAAACAAAAACAACAATAAAAACTCCCAACTGTCTCCCCCTCCCTAGCCGCCAACAACTGTACACTGCTCTTCTCCACTGAGTGGGGGCCCGCGTGTCTCCTACCCCACCTGTGCTGGAATGTTGACTGCCTAGACCTTGTGCACGTCGTTGGTGCTGTGGAGGTGTAGTTGCAACAGCACCTTGTAAGAATTTTGGCTTACTAGACTTGCAAAAATCAGTGATGCTTTCTGATGTAGAAAGAAGAGGAAGTTGATACTTAAAGGGCCAACTCAAAGTATGTGCTTTTTTGTTTTAAAACTTTCTCTTATTTAAAAATTTTCTGATATAATATAGTTTTATCAAAAAGATATACAAATAATGGTCAAATTGAGCTAGTTAATACATGCATTGCCTCGCAGTTATTATCTTGTGGCAAGAACAGTTTTAAAAATCTCCTGATACCTTTTAATAATATATACTATTAAATATAGCTAGCATATTTTATAATAAACTAAATGATGTTTTTAAAAAAGAAACCAGTTCAAGCAAAGTAATTTGAGAAAACAAGAATAAAAGCAATAAGCCTGTAGGAAGTTAGAGCATTTCCCGTGGCCTGTGCGTGCGTGTGTGTGTGTGTGTGTGTGTGTGTGTGCGCACGAGCACCATGCAGAGGTGGGCAAACAGCAATACATGTAGAGAGAAGTTGGTAACTTTGACATAGCGTACAGGGAAAGTACGCAGAGCACAGTCAATGAAGGGGGTCAGAAGTCATCCAAGACCCACTCATCCCCATCAGAAAATGTGCTGGATGCCAACAGTGGCCAGGTACGTGTCTAGGGGGCTTTGATCAGACAGCCGAGTCCCTGGCCATCCTGGACTCAGATGCAGGCAGAAGGGACACAAATGGGTGAAACGCTCACACACTCTGGATATATATACCTGGGAATCATCTCTAGGATTCTCCTTGTTTTCCTTCTCTAGAGGTAACGGCCCTGCACCACCTGTTGGCATTTAAAAAATCTTGTCTTAGTTAGGACTTCTTTTTCTGGGATAAAATACTAAGAGTAAACACACCTAGGGGATGAAAGAATTTACTTCACCTTCCAGTTTATAAGTTAATCACTGAGGGAGTCGGAACGGGAGCTGATGCAGAGGCGAGAGAGACGTGCGCTACCCACGGCTTATTCTCCATGGCTTGCTCAGCCTGCTTTCTTATACCCCAGCACCACCTTCCCGGGAGTGGCACCATCCACAATGGGCAACCAAAAAATTGCCATATAGACTTGCCTGCAGGTTAATCCTAAGGGGACATTTTCTTGACAAAGATTCCTTCTTACCAGATGACCCCCCCCCCACCCCCGGTGTCAAGTTGACATAAAAGAACAAAGAACGAAAAGCAAACAAAAAACAAAAACAAAACCCTAGCCAGCATAGTGAAGTGACTGGAGAAGCAGCGCTAGAAGTGGTAAGTAAGCCCACCTAGGAAGCTTTACCAGTTGCCTGTGTCAGTGTGATGGGTTGGGGACTAGCTCTCAGGTACTCGGTGTCATGTCATGCATTTTGCCCAGCTCTCCAGAGTGCAGGACAGAAGTATGCATCCATTCCCCGTTATTCCGTCATGGTCAACGATGGAAGATCTGTTAAACAGGGAGTAACAATTGTTTCGAGTGCCGCAGACAGTTCAAGAACAAGATATGAATTCAAAAGTACCCATTAGGTTAGGAAGTTGGAAGTCACTGGTGAGCCTGTTAAGAGTAGTTTTGGTAAGCGGGGGAGGGGAGGTCGAGCTGGAGTGGGGTGAAGAATGAATGGTGGACACAGTCAGGGGGGAAAAATGTGCAGAAATTGAAGAGTAAGGTACTAGAGTACTATCATGAGCTATGGGAGATTTTATGTATATCTTTATTTTTGCATTTATTTACTCTGTGTGTGTGTGTCTGTGTGTGTGTGTGTGTGTGTGTGTGTGTGTGTGTATGTGTAAGCATATAGGTGTACACATGCCACACTGCACACATGGAAATCAACTTGCAACTTAGAGAAATAGGTCACCCCCTTCTACCATGTGGGTCCTGAAGACAGAACTCAGGTCACCAAGCTTGCTGGTTTTGCTGCCTACTCCTACATCAACTTGGCACAAGCTAGAGTTAACTGAAAGGAGGGAAGCTTAATTGAGAAAATGTCTCCAAAGATCTGACTGTAAGGCATTTTTCCTAGTAAGTAATTGATGGAAGAGGATCCAACCCATTGTGGGTGGTGCCATCCAATCTGATCAAGCCATGGAAAGCAAGCCAGCAAGCAGCTCTCCTCAACGGCCTCTGCATCAGCTCCTGCCTCCAGGTTCCTGCCCTGTTTGAGTTCCTGTCTTGACTTCCTTTTATTAAGAACATTGATCTGGAAGTATAAGTCAAATAAACTCTTTCCTCCCCAAGTTGTTCTTTTGGTCATGGTGTTTCATTGCAGCAATAGAAACCCTTAACTAACACCTTGGCAGATGTTATCTGCTGAGCCACCTCCATGATCCATCGAATACAGTATTAAGATGTGTGGCACAATTGCGTGGTAATACCAAGATGTTAGAAATTCAAACAGAAGGACCAATACACAGAGGCTCTTGAGAAGCCCAGAATCCAGAAACAACTTTCTGGTGGCCTTGTGGGCCTTAGCAGGTCACTCAGGCATGACCACAGTCATGAAGAAATTATCACTGCTCCTCTGCAGTGCGTTAGGTCTGTTAGGGCCTGGGTAATAGACAAGAGAGTCGGTTAAAGCCAGCCCACCTCATATGCTTGGCTTCTTCTGCACACACACACACACTTCGTTCACCCTCTGTTCCTCTACTGTGTCACGACACAGCTGACGGCTCTCTCTGGATGCTCTCACTGTCTTGTTCGGACTTCCTGTCCACTGTATAAAGCAGTGGATTTCATTATGGCACTTTCTACACGGGTCATTATACTTTGTCCATGTCTGTTCACCTCTCCTCACTGACTCTCGTCTTCTCTGTCTCTAACAGTGCTATTGTTCTGTTATAGCAACATAAACTAGATTAACGCAGGATACATAGTGCAGGCAAAAGAATAAATGAAACAGAAAACCTACCCCAAAAAAAGCAGCAAACATTTCTCTTTAATTACACTCACATCAGAAAATGCCTTCCGTAGACTTTCATGTTTCCAAAGTAAAAATAAGCGCAGCACAAATAAAATTGTTATCATTAATATTTTAGAAACAAAGGAATGTGATATTTTCCCCAATTAGTCACAAGTGATAAACAGCTATTTCCTATGTAGATCCAACGGCTTCTTTCGTTATTCTAGGGCAAAGAGCAATTGCTGTGTTTTACATCTGAAATCCAATCTCATTTATCAAAACCACATTACTTTGGAAAGTGAGACATAATTATTTCCATAATTTCCATAACATGTTGACACAGTGTTACTATGCTGTCAGTTCTCATCATTAGTCCAGTGATGGAGTCATATTCAGGGATCTGAAACAGTGAAATATATAAAGTGGAAGACCAGAGGCTTGTCATTCTAATTAAGGCTCATTAAAGTTTATAGTCCCTTTCAGCACACTGGTAGCAAGGGATTCTGCTAAGAAGCATTCTTGTGGCAAGGTCTGTGCTTGGAATATTGTAATTTACATAGATAATACATATATTATATTATGCATGTATTATATGCACATAAATACATGTGTATGTATATGTAATATATGTATAAATGATACTTAAATTTACATATACATATATGTGTCTATTGAGAGTTGGCTAAGAGGGACCACACACAGCCTGTGAAGAAGAAACTTACGTAATTCAGGGCAAGGTGAAAGAAAACTTAGACTTGTAGAAGGTAGAACTTAGAACCAGGCTGTGAAAGGGCCAGTCCGCATTTCTCAGATGACATGAAAACTCACAGAGATCCCCAGGCTGCCTGAGGTTCTGAGGCAGGTTTAAGAGCCGTCCTCACAGGACGCCTCACTCTTCTGTGTCCTCAGCACGACTTCTTCCCCGCCTTCTCCAGCTGAGAGAGCTGTTTCCAAAGTCTGAGGGGATACTTTTTAAAGGTTTATTTCAAAAGTGTGTGTGTGTGTGTGTGTGTGTGTGTTGTGTGTGTGTGTCTGTGTCTGTGTGTCTGTGTCTGTGTGTGTCTGTGTGTGTGTCTATGTGTGTGTGATGTTTCCTCTGCTTCTCAGTCTTCATTCAGTGTGTGTGTGTGTGTGTGTGTGTGTGTGAATGCGGGTGCCTGTGGAGGCCAAAGGTATCAAATCGTCTGAAGCAAGAGTTACAAGTGGTTGTGAATTGTCCTGTGTGGGTTTGGGGACTGACCTCTTTTCTGAAGTTTATTTTTAAAAACAAAATACATTGAAATCCAGGGTAGAAAGCCAATTAGGGAAACTTTGGACTGTTGATGCTTATGTTGTTCCAGATACCACCATAGCTAGCAACTGGGGTCATGAAGCCCCCTTGAGATTTTGTTCTCATTTGCAGGTGTGGAAATAGAGTCTACAAAGGCCGAATAATTTATAATGGCAATGATACATCAAGAGAAGACTTTAGGGGTAGGAGAGTGTCCATGGATAAAGCACTTTCCACGTGTGTGTGCAGAACAGAGGCTGAGTCCCCAGCACTCAAAGGAGAGTAAGCTAGCCTGGCTGCCCTCCCCAGAGCAAGCTGTTTACATGAACTAGGCAACTCAGTGAGCTGTGACTGCCTCAGTGACTAAGATCAGGGATGGCTTCAGACATGATCCTCACCTCCACACACATATGTGCACATATGCACATGCTAACACATATGGAAATGTGTATATATAGATGTAAGTACACCACACACATGCACGTACACACACACCCACACACGTACACACACACATGCACGCTCATACACAGAGATGGGATGGAGCACAGATACATGTCTCAGACACTTGCACACACACACACACACACACACACACACATGCACACACGCACACAAAGATGGGGTGGAGCACAGATACATATCTCAGACACTTGCACACATGCACACACACATGCATACACACACACACACAAACTCACGTACACACACACACACACACATATGCACATACACACACAGAGATGGGGTGGAGACAGAGACAAGTCTCAGACATTCACGTGCACACACACACATGCACACACACATGCACACACGCACACAGAGATAGGGTGGAGCACAGACACATGTCTCAGACACTTGTACACATGCACACACACATGCACATACATGTACACACACATGCACACACGCAAGCACACACGCATGCACACACATGCACACACGCATGCAGACACACAGAGATGGGGTGGAGCACAGATGCATGTCTCAGACACTTCACACACACATGCACACACATGTACACATGCACACATGCATGCACACATATGCACACATGCATGTACACACGCACACACATGCGCGCACACACACATGCACACACGCACACATAGATAGGGTGGAGCACAGATACATGTCTCAGACACTTGCACACATGCACACACACATGCACACACACACATATGCACACAGAGATAGAGTGGAGACAGAGACACGTCTCAGACATTCTCACACACACACATGCACACATGTACACACATGCACACATGCACATACGCACACAGAGATGGGGTGGAAACAGAGACATGTCTCAGACACTCTCACACATACACACGCACACGCACACATATATGCCTCAGACACTTGCCGCTATGGTTTGAAAGCTTTTACTTTCCTCTTAAATATGCAAAATGAAATATATTTTTACAATTCACCAATGTTGGCAATGACCTTCTGCTTGGGCCAGCCCTGAATCACAGCACTTGAGAGGCTGAGGTAGAAAGACTTTATCTAGTTCAAGACCAAACTGGGCTAGACAGAGACCCCATCTGAAAAAAAATCTAAATGTCCAATAAGGCAGTAAAGATTCCAGAAGAAACTATAAGCAAAGGGAGAAGGAGAATATCATGGTAAGAACGCACGCTCTCTGTCAAAGTGCCAGAGCAGCAAACTCAGTTACAAACTTGGGCACATTACTGTACACTTCTCTGCTCAGTGCCTTGGTTTGTAAAATGTAACCAAAACAATAAGAAAACCTTAAATTTTTTAATGACATGAATAAACAAGAGCTGTCATGAACAGCAAATGCAATGACAGCTGGAAGGTGTGTTGCTGATGCCGGGTGCGCCACAGGTGTGTCACTGAGCTAGTATCACTGCCCTCTAAGGGAGGCTTGTTGTCCCTGTGTGGACACTTTATGTTATTTATTTATTTATTTATTTATTTGAAGTGTATTTTATGTGCATACGTGAGTGTGGGTAACCTTGGAATCCAGAAAAGGGTCTCGAATCCCCTGGAGCTGGAGTTAGAGGCAATTGTGAGCTGCCTGACATGGGTGCTGAGAATCAAATTCAGGTCCTCCAAAGGAATGTCGACCACTCTTAACTGCTGAGCAAACTCTCCTGCACTTATAGCTCTCAAAAACAGATAGTGCTGGATCCATTCATATTGACGCCATTGGCCCGCATTTTACAGCACTTACTGAACAAACACCTGCCTAGCCATTTGCAGGACTCGGGCTTGGGGACAGAAAAAGACATGAGGACACACTTATGCATGGAAGCAAATGATAGATCTCCCAGTCACTAAATACTTCCCAGACACTTGAGGGTAAGACATTGGCCTGGGAAAAGCAAGAGAATATGACTGTGCTTACAAACATGACATGCTTCATCAAAGTGCATCAGTCAAAACCACACAGTGACATATGGGTACGATTTGCGCAATCCATGGCATTGGACACAGAGAGAGATGCCCATTTTGAGACTTGATGGAGGCAAAACCAAAGGCCTAGAAGAGTTGGTGAGGATGAGTCAGAGGAGCCGTGAAAAAGACTTGCCCTGGAATAAGACTCCAAAAGGTGGCAACCCCTATGTCTGGCATGGTTCACTCTATTTGCTTAAGAAACACCCAAACTGGAATTGCCTGGGCGGGGATTACAGGTTTGGACTAGGAAGGTCCTGGCAGAGGAAGGAGACAGAGGAAGTCAGCTGGGGGACACCAACCCACGGGCCCTCTCTGCTGACATCACTCAGCTCGGCTCCCTCTGTCGAGTGATAGCTCTCTGAAGCCTTCTGTATGCAGGCACGGTGGCACCCATATGTTCAACACAAGAAATGCGTGGCCTTTCCCCCCACTTAACTGAATTCTATATGGAAATAAAACACCATTTCTTTTTCTTTTCTTTTTTTTTTATTTTGTTACTATTTTAAATTATCTTGTATATTACATCCAGCCACAGTTTCCCCTCCTATTGTCTAGACTGCTCCCCTAAAAACGTAACATGACTAACTCTAAAGAAATATAGTTTACAAGAAGAGTAGATATTTACAAAACTGAACCACTTGTGAACTAGAAACATACACACTTAACTAACTTTCTGACTGTCTCTCAAAAGACTCTTAACTGTTCCCAGGTCTGGCCTACCTGGTACTCAAACCCTGTCTGAGGTGAGTGGGTTAAAAGGCAGTTTGTGGTGTCAATCCCTGACTCCTTCTTCCTTCTGCTGGCTTCTCAGTCGCTCTTCCCCACTCAGTCTGGAATGCCCATCAAAGGAGGACTAGTCTGTCAAGGAAGAGTTGGAGCTTGGCCTCTGAGGGCAATGGAGGCTTTTCTTTGCTCTTGGTTGTTACATTAGCCTTTTTTCTTTTGTCCAGTCTCTCTTCCAGTGGTGGCTTTAAGGGCCTCTTTCTGCATTTTAAATTACGAGGAGAGTTTGGGCTGAGACGCGCTCAGTCCTGCATAGCTTTCTATTTGGACATGCTTCCTGAGGGCTTGGCTATTACAGATCAGCTCTTAAATTACTGACTTCCAGATGTACTGAAAGAAGAGCACACTTGAATCTTTATCTTCCTAAGTTATAAATTCTGCATCTACCTAAATTGTTTCAAAGGGAAAGAAAACCACCTTCTGCCTTCAGAACCTGCTCTTTCTGTTCCCATGAAGCCTGTTATTATGTACAATGAAAATGTGCTCATAAAAATGATTTTAAAAACTGTTCTTTGCTAAGTGTGATGGCTCATATTTATAATCCCAGCACTAGGGAGGTTGAGGCAGCAGGATTGTCATCAGTTTTAATGTGGTCTCACACATACACACAAGTAATAAAACCTGACCTTCTTTTCTCTCCAACCCCTCTTAGATGGTTACCGTGATCCACTCCATGCTGCGTTGCTCTATGGGAGTCGGTCTTGCTCCTTCCTGCATCCCACTTTGCCCCACGAGCAATGTGAAGTTGTGCTGACGCTGCTTTACAATTCCTTCTGCGCGGTCACTTCCTCCCAGTCTTCCCTAGAACTCCCACACCCGGACCTTTCCATGAGAGCTGCACCATTGCGCTAAGCACACCCATGCCTCTGGTCTCCACCGGCCCCCATCCTTCACTCAAGGTGATCTATGTCAAACAACAGGATGGGGTCCATTAGGAAGGTCGCACAGCCTTCAGGATGAAGGTCGGGGCCTTGGCAGAGCACATGGGGCTCGACGCTCGGCTTTTCTCTTCAGTTTCTTTGTCCACTATCCCTAAATCTTCATTGTTAATTTTAAGTACCTGACATGGTAGAGGTGCCCTGTGTCCTGCAGGTTTCCTTCCCCCACACCGTTCTCACCTCAAGCCCTTCCCGACCCACCCAGTTCCTTTTACACTGAAGTACTTCCGGTGCCCCGCTCTGGACTAACTCATCCCTGAAGCCTGTTTGTCTGCCCCACCTGATGGGAACTGCCTTGCTTCTATATTAACATCAACAAACATCTACCAAATACACCGAATGAAGGGTTACTTGTGAAACCTGTATCTCTAAAGAGTTTTAAAGTCAGGTTTATAAAACACAATACACAAAGTAGTAGAAAACAAATATGTTTTTAAGACTTTTGCATGGCTTTGGATCCAGAGTGCAGAACCAGCCTTTTGTTCTTCCCACAAACCGGTGGCATCTTGCCAATACACTAGATTACTTTTGCTTCCTGAACAATCAGAGTAAACATCGATTGCATTACTTATTAAATGCAGGTGCTCGATAGTGCACATGGATTGTCTTGCTTGTCCACTGAACTAGCCTATTAGGTAACTGGAAAACACTGGGGCTGGCAGAATTAGTATCGTTGGTAGAATTTGATTTGCATGGTGGACGCAGATGTTGGTAGAATCTGATGTCTGACTAAAGATCATGATCTTGGGCATTATGGTTTCCGTGGAAGTCGGGTCCCAAAGTAGCAAGCTGAGTAGAGAAGACAGAGGTTAGCTCCATTTTGGAAATTCCTTTTCCTCAAACTCTGTATCTCTTTGACAAGGGCTTGAAACACATTTTGAAGCTGACAGGTGGGGTTGGGGGTATGGCTCAGTGGTAGAATGAGTGTTTGGCATGGGTAAGGCCCATTCCCATTCCCAGCACCCCCTGAAAAAAAATCATATTCTATGTCTGAATTCTCCAGACACAAGTCAATGTCATTTGAATCTTCACTGAATGCCAACACTCACTTGACTAGTCTTCTTAGCAACCATTTCAGTGCTGGCACCATGGTGGCATGATTTTTCACCTCTGTCAAATATTAGTCTTGTTAGAATGAACAAGCCCGTGACTGGGGGCTGGCTTGGAAAGAGCCAGACCATCTCTCAGCCCCTGTACTCAAGTAGAAATCAATCCCGGGGACTATAGGGTACAGATGACTATGTGTGAGAGTCACACTCTATGTCCATAGAAACAATGAGTCACACTGAGGAGAGCAAACTCTTTACATGGGCAGCATAGGAGAAAACACCACTGAGAGAAGAGCACATCTTCCTGTGTTCCCTGGACGGAATGACAGGTCTGACACAGCCCCACTCACCTGCTGTCTACTCACTCTTGAGAGTGTGGACTTGAGAGCATGTATGTTAGTCACACAGACACAATGATTCCAGGCTTAGGACCCTTCTGTTGCCCTGAAGGTTAGGGCTTGTGAATCAGGCAATAATGTGCATCTTTATCTTGAGTTTTCTCTTTTCAAGAAGTGTGCAACTGATATTCCTCCTGAGCTTAGTCCCTTAAGCTGCATATCTGTTTCCTGCCATGCAGAAGTGGAAAAGTAGTGCCTCAGTCAAAGAGGTACTTGCCATTCCAGAAGGAGGCCAAAGCATCATGTGGTTCTTTTGCAAGATAAAGTGAATTCTGATGCCTGCAAGGTGACAGATGATAGATAGATAGATAGATAGATAGATAGATAGATAGATAGATAGATA